>CM023451.1:18071589-18158088 GCA_013339765.2 Haemaphysalis longicornis
TCGGGTACAGGCTAGCCAGTAACAGTTTTAGATCATTCGGGTCAAAGCGAGACAGCAGGCTGGCAAAAAGGTGCTTACTTAACAGGCCCAAGAATGCCCATGAGCTTTAAATCGGCCCCTAAACCGTGAGTATTTTTCCCCAAGACCACTGAACAGCGGTCTTGTTGTACCTTGCATCCGCACAAACCAGAAACCATATATACTTGTTTTAATTGTGTAGTTGTAGAATTTACACAAGGAAAACTTTAAAACACAACGAAGAAAATCTAGAATACCTAAACACCAATTACCGAAGTCGCAGATGGATGTAGTTTTGCACGGCATCATGCAAATAAAACAAAAACTAAAGTGAAGGAGAATTGATTGGTGGGCTTCTAAGAACACGTGAGCACGTCGACCTCTTCATAGCAGATTTATGTAGGTCCGACGCGGCCGCCTTGCTTTAACATTATAAACCTCCGGAACAAGGTGTTTATCTCGCACCCTTCGTACACCATGGCAACCATGCTTTCATTTGTAATGGTATCATTGGTCACGTTTTTTCGCTTTAGCAGCGGCATCGGTTGCCTGTAGCTCCGTTTGTTAGCCACCACGATCGGCACTTTGTCGCCGTCATTCCCATTCCATCCTTTTTTGCTGCCCTGCGCAGTTCATTTTAAAAGCAGCGGTTCAAGCTTTTACTTCAGCAGTGTAGCGTACCAAAAAATACCAAGAAAAAAATTGCCGCAGAGTGCACTAGCGGTGAAGGCTCGAAAAGCAGCACAGCGGTGGCCCCTCTCCGTTCCTCGAGTACGCAGCCCTTGCACCTAGCATGGATTTCCGAACTAGTTTCTGAAAGTTCGCGAAGACTGGCAGGCCTCGATCGTTTTGTGCGCACAGGCTTTCACATCTCTCCCAATGTGGACCCGCTTGAGCGCATTAAAAGCCACGGCCAACCGGCTTCGCAAACTGGGCGTCTGTAGCACCCCGTTTCTGTGAATCCCTCTTTTTGTCTGTGCACCCCACTTCAGAAGCAAACGCACGTGAACTGACAAGAGAGCCGCACGGCAGAGATGACACAGCGAACACTCGCCAGAGTCTTCTCGAAGGTCTTGCTGGCCGACCCTGGGCACTCCAAGTAGTCGCATGCTGACGAGCGCTCGTTCTTTTAAATGCGGAGCATTTCTTAGGCTCGCGATGTCACTCGTCGATGTTGTCGGCGCTGTCCACACGGTCACTGCGCATGCGCGTCGCGTCGACGCGCAGGTGCGCGTCTCTCCCCCGTACCCTCCTCGCTCTCAACAACAGGTGCGGCGGTGCGGGAGGAGCGCGTGTACCCCGTGCACTCCGTCGCTTTCAACAACAGCTGCGGCGGTGCGGGGGGAGCGCGTCTGTGCGCGCATGCGTCGTAGCTACCCGTGCGCTGCGTCGCGCTCAACAGTAACGGCGGCACGGCGTGTACACGTGATAACGGCGTGGTGGCTGCGTGGAAAGTTCGCGCGCTTGTGTACGGAAGTGTGCGCATGCGCGTCTCTCCCCCGTACACCTCTCCCTCGAATGCGGGCGGTGGGTATATAAGCGGCGGAGCGCGCGTTCAGAATTCAGTCAAGGGCGTCTTTGCTTGGCTTTCGCTTGTCTTGACGCTTTGCTTGACGGCACCAAGCAATAAAGACAGACTTTAACTTTACACTCGATCCCTTCGCTTCTCCTTCATTCAATAAATAAGAATAATAAAGACGAAACAACAATTAAGCATTCCCAAACCATACTTAATTACGCAATATTCACGCGATACCCCCACCAATCTGCGACGCATTTACTCGAGTTCCCCCCGTGGGAAGATGCGGGCGTGTTTTTTTTTTGGTATATTTTCTGGTAACGCTAACTGGTGGAACTAAAAGTTTAAACAGCTGTGCTGCTAAAAGACCCAGAGCCCGTCAGTGTTGGCCTCGTCCGCCCGGCGTCGGGCTGCTAGATCTCGGAGAACACACTAATCTCGGAGAACACACGGAGAACACACTGATCGGGCGTGATCCCTCGCGTGCTCTTCTACTTGCCAGTTGACATGCATTGGCTCCTGAAATGGGGAGCAGAACCGCTCGCGCTACAGACGCCTAGTCTCTAGCGCAAGGCATTCTGTCCACAGAGGGCTGTGGACCAAACAATCCGAGCCTGGCAGTCATAGAGAATTTTCACCAGGAAGTAGGGAAATCTGTGTGAACTGCACAAGCCGGGTCTCCGACTTACGGAGAAGGGCCGCAAGCTCTCCTTTTCCTCCAGCCATGCACCACTAGTGCAATCTGCGCCAATTCATTTTTTTCGTATTGTACAAGCGGTAACATGGGTCACATATCCCCTCGATACTTTGTGCGGTGATCACATCGGCCTTGACGCCTCCCTAGCAACGTGCACAGCTGCTCAAAAGCAGAGCCACTGCGCTCTGTGCTCTGTCGTTTAATACCTTCGGTCCCTTGATCGACAAATCGAAGACGTAAACGTTCACCGACATACCCAGTCTATAGCTACCGTAGCAATGAAAATAGTGAGAACCCAGAACGACGAAAAAGGTTACAAAAAATTGCTGAACGTGCGGCATTGCCATCGTGTCCCCTCGCAGCTGCCGAAAACTGCAGAACTGGTGATGTGGACATATTTATTCTTTTTAATACGTTAATGTAGTTAGTTTCCGAATGACATCAAAAAGGAAAGCAAATAAATCAGAATGGCCCAACAAAATGGCAAAGATCTATGCAGGAGCTACCTTAGGCTTGATAAGACTTAAGAAAATTGTAAACACAAGTGCAACGAAAACGAAAAAAACGCCTTTTACCTAGGAACGCCTTTCATCAACATCCAAATTACAGAACGCGCAAAGTGGAGACATTTAGCCGTCATACAAATGTGAATGTAGGTCACCGCTCAACCTCCAGAAACAAGAAACATAGGCATACGAAATAACATCAGATCAGCTCTGCTGCTCTAAACGGATCCTGGTAAGAACGATTCAAAATTTAAAACTCTGACGTTTGATTACTTCTGCATTGGCAGCCAAATTTGACATTTGTGTGCAATGAACCTACAAACGTTGGTACTTACCTTTGTCAAAGAGCCCAAATGCACGCAAATGGTGCTGTAGATGGTCATGACGAGGCCAATAGCAATGGCTGTAATAAATAAACGGAGACTGAAAGGCCTCCTAACTGACGGGTAATTGTACTCGGAACAGTATCTCTTGGCGACTTTTCTTTTGTAAGAGGCAGTATTCATGCTATCTCATGCAAAAATGTCATAACCATTGTGCATTCCAGTGTGACTCTGTCTGAGCACAAGGTCGGTGTATATATTTCTTCCCAAGTGACCGTTTATTTTTGTGGAGGCAAAAAACTAAAATATTTGTGTGGCGAGGTTTAGATGCACGTAAATTTTCCTTTGCGTTCTAAATAATCCGCAACTATCTACTGTAGTGCACTTCATAGCCACGGTATAATTCAGCGCCTAGAGGAAACAGTTGATTTTATATTGATAATGTGTAATCAGCATTATGATACCAGAAGAAGGTTAAGAAATGGCCATCTACCATTTGATATACTTGAGCCCCAGTTCCCATGTGCGTACAATTCCCACGAAACATTTCATACTATAGTTGTTTTGCTATTACATGTGTGAAGTCCTAACTTTATTCTTGATGTTTCTACTTTTGGTGATTTAAGTAGACTACACCTTCGCCGAAAGCCGTTTTAGCTCCACAGTGAAGAATCAAGCAATGCTTCTTTTAGAGCAAGAGCTGAATAATGAAGTAAGGGCTAACCTGACATTCGTGTAATCCACACCACATGCTTTTCAGCGTTCTTATATCGAGGAGCGATGACATCCACGTACAAAACAGCAGTTTGAGAATTTATTGTGGACGAAACTGTACTGTACAAAGAGAAATAAATATTGGAGTAATCCAATTGTTTGTACAAGTCAGTATTTTACAATAAATAAGCAAGTTCCTTGCAAGTGTTGCTGCCTACAGAAGCAATGAATGAAAGGTGCAGAACGCGGTGATCAAAAGCTCTTATGTCTGTGTAATACTCTATGTCGACTATACCTGTTATAGTTATATTTCTGCCAAGAATGCTTTTTTTGCTGTCCACTAAAGTGCTTTTGACGTTGAGGGGAATAACAACAAAGTATTTATAAAGCGGCACTCATACCTCAACACAAATATGTCGCAATACCAGAATTAGACTGGCGGTGCCGATTCCACCACATGCATCAGGGTGATCACAAGTAATTGTCTCTGCCACTGGAATTTCTCTGTGATTTTTCTCATAAACAAAAATGCTGCGGACTCACTGCTTTATTGGCAGTAAAACTTATTACGCCAATTTCCTCACCAACGTTAACTCAGCATAGAGCCACTCGTATATGAGTCATTCTTACCCGGCCTGATATCCTATGGATATTTTCTACCAGCTCAGTCTGCGAGGGAACAGTTCAGCGTAGTGAGCATTTCGAGTGTCAATCTGGAATGGATGGGATTCAGCCCACCATCACATCCAAGAGGAGTGTTCCGCCTATGAATAAAGTTCCTGTATTGTATTAACGCCAACAACCTTTGGTTTCTTGCACGCCCTCTGAGCAGTATTTTGTGACCATTACTTTTTTATTTACTCTTCGTGGGATTTATATGCACTTTTATTTAGGCAATACCCTGAACATCATAGCGTGTACTACACTGGTGTTGCCAAGTGATCACCCAGTTGAACACTGAATATATATGGCATATTTTGAGCCCATATGGGAAACTTAATGAAGCACAGTTCGCTAATTTTCATCGAAATTGCTATGCATTGCGTCCTTATTTGCACACGAAATGTTCTGCATCTATTTTTAAGAGGTTCCTTCGTTTGCCTAATTCACTTATTAAGCGTCGTTTTCGTACAGGCAATAGCATGCATCTACTTGTTAACTACACCATTGTAAACCCCTCAACCACATATAGTGACTGCAGCTTGCAGACCAGTAATGCAGCTAGATTTCAACCCTCGATGCGGTACACGTTAGCTCATTATAATGAAAATTGAGTAATAGGAATATGATTTTAGCAGGTGAAGGGTTACCTGGTTGCCGCACACACCACACCAGCAAGGAACAGCCCGGAGAGACCAGGTAGGTCTACCAAGTATTTATTAATATAGTATGGCAGGATCTGCGGCATAAAAATACGCATGCATTACTATCCACATACAAAAAGTAAAAACGGTGCGTATTGATACAACTAGTGGTGTTCAGCGCACCTAATTAGTGCTTGTCTAGTTTCCTGTAGGGATTGAAATTGCGAATATTTTATTGTATCATACAAGCTCAAGCCTCCAATGACCTAAACACCACAGGGTTGATGTACGAATAGGTTCCAAAGAACACGGGCTTTGTCAGGTGCTTCAGAACGGTATATATCAGGTAGAATTACGAAACTGTTGTTCCTAGAAGTAGCACACGCTATGAGCAAATTTAGAAAAAGCTTGTTACACTACCACAAAAATTTACACCGACTGAGCAAAGAAATGGTTTATTTCGGATACCAGATGCATAGATGAGGAAAACACATTATTTGTTAGCAAGCATAAACTTTTAGGCATGAAATATGAACAGTCCACAATACACCGCTGCAGAATCCGCCCGAAAGTGGTCCATTGCCACATAATGAGAGCGATAATTCAGTCATTTTAGAAAGTTCCAGAAAGTCATTTTTGAAAGGATGCGCAAGCATTTTGCGTTTAATACATTATACATGCCTCGAACGAGGCTACCTTCTGTACTTATTCACTTGTTTAAGAAAGATTACTTTGCAATTGTAGTCAGTCCTTAGGGATATCTGGAGGTACCTCACCAGTAAAGTGGAAAGGTTGGACTGGTAGCTTGAGTAATAAAGCAAAGGTGAAGGAACGGTAAACACAAAATAGGAGGTGACTACTAAACTGTAATAAAACATACTGGTTAGCGGCCAATACCACACTCACCTTAGGCCATAGCATATTGACGTCTCCAGCATGTATATTATACTGCTTTATCAGCCTATTTCGCCTATAAGAGGCACAGACGACGGGTGCTTGGAGATTTCCATTTAACTACTTCCGCAAAAATATCTGGTCAAGAACCACATGGTTCACGTTTAAAATTGAGTGCCACAAATACTGGAACAGGACACAGGAATCGCCGAGATAAATAGTGAAAAGTCGCAATGGGTTTATTCAGAAGAAAACGACCGCCATTATAGTAACACACGGTTGCCATAGTCTGTCTAGAAAAAGATCTAAAGCCTTTGCCTCGCTGCCACGCAATGTGTTGTATGCAGACATATTATTTTTCATAATAAATGGTGATCATCATCATCATCAGCAGCAGCAGCGCCAGCAACCTATCTACTCCAATTGCAAGGCAAGTGCCTCTCCAACAGATCTCCAATTATCCGGAGTCCTGTGCTAACTGCGAGCAATTTATCCCGGCAAAATTCTTGATCTCATCTGCCCATCTAGGTTTCTGCACCCCCTTCCGCGCTTGACTTATCTAGGGATCCACTCTGTTACCCTGAATGACCAATGGTTATCTTGCCATGGTATTACATGTCCTGCCACAACACATTTCTTCTTAATTTCTACTGATATGGCCTTCATATGGGTTTGTTCCCCGACCCACTCCGCTCTCTTCTTGTCCCTTAATGTTACACCTATGGTGTTCCGTTAGACTGGTAGCTGATAAGTCCTGAATTTAAGTTGAATCCTCTTAGTGAGCCTCCTACAATTTTAGTGAGCTGTCATGCACTTTTTCCTTCAGCGACGCTGGTAGGCAGCCAGTCATAATTTGAGAATGCCGGCCGAATGCACTTCACCCCATTCTTATCCTTCCAATTATCTCGGAATCATGTTTGGGATCAGGGGTCACAACATCGCCTAAGTAGATATATTCTGTCACCACTTCCACTCTCTCGCCACGTATGAAAGACCACTGTGCTCTCCCGAGGTTTATAAGCATTACTTTAGTTTTCTGCATTTATTTTACGCCAACGAGACTACACTGCGTGTGCAGTGCTGTAATGATGCTTTGCAATTCATGCCCCGAGTTACTTAGCTAGGCAACGTCTTCAGCAAATCTGAGGTTATGGTGTTGTTTTCTATTCCCCCCTTCGCCCACCTGTTCCCAATCCCATGTTCTAAATACATGCTGTTGCCAATCCGATGCTATTGCCTTCTGTTCCCAATCCAATGTTCTCAATAGTATGTTTTTGTAAACGGGGTGTGAATATTGTTGGAGAGATGGTGCTTTCTTGTCTTACGCCCTTCCTTATTGGTATTTTATTGGTCTCCTTACGAAGGACGATGGTAGCTGTGGACCCATTGTAGATATCCTCTGGTATTCTTGCGTAATGCTCGTCTACACCCTGATTCCGCAATGCCTGAATGACTCCGGAGGTTTTGAAAGAGTCAAATGCTTTCTCATAATCTATGAAGGCTATATATAAGGGTTGAGTATACACGGCGCATTCTACCACTCTACCACCTGCTTGATTGTATGAATATGGTCCATTTTCGAATAGCCCTTACCAAACCCTACTTCTTCATTAGGTCGACTGAAATGTAGTGTGCAGAAATTCTATCTGCGATTACCTTTGTAGGTAAACTGTAGACAACTGACAGCAAGCTGTAATATTTCATTACCCTTATGTCACTTTTCATATGGATTAGGTAGATTAAAGCGTTCTTCCGAAATTCCAGTGCAGTCGCGGTCTTGAGGCAGTGTGTATACAGGTTTACCAGTTTTTATAGTACGATTTCTCGCCATCCTTCAAGAGGTGGGCTGTTATCCGATACTCACCCGCTGCTTTGCCCCCTTGAAGTTATTTTAAAGACTTCTTTATTTCTTCGGTCCTTACGGTTCTGTGGAATGCCTGCCCAGCAACACGAGCCTGACGTAAGGTGCATAGCGCGAGGCGCGTGGCAAGAGCGCATTATTCTCTTCACTCTGCTTCACGTGTGGGTGCAGCACATTGTCCCACGTCCTCGCCTTTCAAGGAAGGTTACTGTTTGGAGCCTGAGTGAGCCGCCTCTCTGGACCGGCTTGCCGCTCCTCGGCTCCAGCTTGCCACCTCAGGCGCAGCGATTGTATGGACTTTGGTTCGTGCCGATTCTCGTCCGTGTCACCCTGGTAAAAGCGGTCACCTCCACTGGTGTCGTCGCTGCTTTTTTCTGCGAGCGTCTCCTCGCTGCTGCTTATACGCCGTCACTGCGGGGTGCGACAGGAGAACCTCGGTCGATGCGGGTTGTCACTCGTTGCTCGGGTTGTAGACTGCGAACTGGATCATACGCGCTGGTCGGTGCTGATGGGATGATGGTCTGTGATGCTATGGTGTGGATGGCCCTCCCACCGTGGCACGGGCCTCCATAATGCTCCAGCATAGTTTCCGTACCCGCCACTCGTTGGTACTCAAGCACGCTGGTGGTTTGAAAGAAACTCTTTCGCTGTAAAGGCAGCCAGGAGGCCGAAGGTTCGAGCAGCGATTCGTCCCCGCTTTGGCGAAGTTGTACCGCGACTAGGTATTCTACCAGTGACAGCGGCGTGGGCGCCTCTCAGCAGGGCTCCCTGGCGGTTTCGTGGTAGCGGGGTGTGGCGAGAGGGCACGCGGATTCTGCGGCCGCTGTGCTGGTCGCTGCACGGAAGCTCCTGGGGGTGGTTGCGAAGATTTACAGAGCTACGGGCGTTGTTTGCCACGAGCACAGGAAGGGCCCGCAACCGGAAATGCAGGGCGGCGTCGATTGCCGCAACAAATCGGGTCCGGGAGCACTGGTGCTCAATGTCCCGGGAGTATCGGACATCGAGCACAGGAGGCTGTGCTCGTTGTCCTGCTTTGACGGTGGTGTTACGCTAGGATGGTGCAGAAACTCACATGAGAGGAATGCCAGACGCACACACAAGACGAAGTGCATTTACAACACATTCGGCCACTCAAAGAAAATGACGGCAACACAAAAAGAAATGTTCACAAAGCGGATTCAGTTAGCTTCCCGCGGCACTGGCTCGCGCTAGGCCCGCAAAACAGTTGCGTTAAGCACGGCTCACATGTATTGCTTGTTGGAGCACAGTGATCGTTGAGGGTGAGGGTGGCAGAACTTGGCCGGCCACTTCACGGACAGGTCACCAGCGAGCTGGTGAGAGACGCTCGGGAGCATCTCCGAGATCAACCAGACCAGACCCGGAAGACCAAAATAGCGGTCCTAGCAGGAGCGTGGGGCCGCAGACGCGTCACGAACGTCGGTCTCATACCAGCAGAAACCCTATCTTGAGCCGGAACGGGACGACGTGGCAGTGCCTTTTGGCCAGTCGTTCCGGAGCGGGTAGCCACACCCAGATGGCAGCTCGCCTTGGTGACCGATGGCGACGGTCTCGTAACGGAAGGCACGTCGACCGGACGTATGACGTGGGAATGCCCAATCCAACCATGCCCTGTCTCGGTCGCCCCGCGCTTCCTGGTTTCGCAGCTCCTGCTAGCACCACCCCTCGTTTTATTCTTCTCGGTGGTGTGTGTTTTTTCCAGCGGCCGCTTGGTGTCTCGTCCGATGTGAAATCTTCTTCCACTTTTTTAACCATGCCCATCACATCACCCCCACCTTAAGAAAGTTGTGAGGGGACAAAACAGCTGTTCTCTATTTACTAGGAAGAGCAAAAAATGGCATGGGTAACACTCTTTTGCACACTCTTGAACAGCATGCAGTCACTTAAAAATAAACTACGTTAAACGACGTTTGTCCCTGTTAAGTTACACACGCGCCCGCACAACACGACACTAGGTGACACCTGTTCAGTTTTGGAAAACGTTTTGCCGTCGGGTACTCTGGGATGAAGATGGAGTACGCAACCAGAAGCAAGGTTGCGTAGTAAGGTGCCGAAGTCCAGCTCGTGTATCATGCCTGCTTTCACCACCTCCTGTTTCATCGATAAATTGATCGGATGTTTCCATTGCGATACCGGTGTGCTGCAAGCATGTTGCGGTAGCCGGAGCGTTGAGTTCAAATGTCTTCGCAGCAACTTGCGCTTCAGGCGTTTTCCGCTTGGAGACGTTACATGATCGCACGAAACGCACAACTCCGGCCAGTAGAATTCTTCTAAAAGCCGACAAGTCGTATTCCGGATGCCCGCGAGACGAGGCATGACGCGGTTATGCGCGCCTCGAAGGACTGACTCTCTGAAGGTCTGGGGCATTACTATCTGTTTGAACACATTTCCAGTTGAAAGGCCACAGACCCATACAAGAAGTCGTCACTTTCGAGTAAAGTGTAGTGGTGGCCTTATGTAGAGCGAGACTCCTTCCCAACTTTCCGGTAAAGAAACCTCACAGTGGGGTCTTCTCGCTGTTCCTGCCTTATTTTTTTCCGGGTGAGGTTAGGGTGCAGGAGTAGTGGCGCTCTTAAGCATATGCCCTGCAGGGTGTCAGTGCTTGCGACGGCAGAGATTAGGTAGTGCGGTTCCGAAGGCAGCGTCAGTCATAGGCTGCTCGTACCCGTTCCACTCTCGCAAATACCTCCGTACTTAGAGTCAAGATCTGGATCGTGAGGTTCTCTGACGCCTGAAATGTTACCAAGAACCAGGTTCTAAAGGGTCATGGACACAGCGTTAACATCTCCTGAAAAATACGGCGCGTTGCACTTGGATTTTCGCCTCCGGTAGTTCTTCGTGTACCCGTCTAGGGGGACAACACGGCGTGTCTTTCCAGAGAAACATTCGCCGTCGACTAGATCAGGGAGGACGATGGTGGTGTTGGCTGGACGTTTGTCTTTGAGGACTACAGCGGCTTTACCGAGCACTCGTCCAAAAACGACCCGCATTCCCTAATTCCTGTCGCTTGCATCCTTAGAGTAGGGACCAGTTGCATTCGCGTCCGACGGCTGGGCTTACTAGGACTTGGTTTTAGCGGCTCTGTCTTGGAGGCTCGTAAATGCCACATGCGCTACCGTGTCTTTTGCCGCCCCATCCGCTCCTAGAGTTATCGACACTGTGACCTGATCTGCCACACGAAGAACCGGTGGTGCTTACTCTGGCCACAGTGGGACAGTCCTGTGCGCGGTGTCCGGAATGATCGCTTAGAAAGCACTCAGTGCTTGCTCTTCTCGGTGCGTCTGGCCGCACCCTTCGGACCTCTCCCCAACCGAGCCCTCCTTCATCACATTTATCCATCCGCCTACCCCTCTCCCTTCTGCCCACATTGTGGCGCTAAATCTACAGTGCAACACCACATGTGGGCCTTCCCCTCTGACCCCCACCCCTCCATAACTTCCCCTGACCGCTGGACGGAGGCCCTGGGCCGCTCGGACGAAGACTCCCAGCGCCCACTGGTCACCCGAGCACAAGCCGTGGTGGCGGCCCCTTAGGCCAGTGGCGTCAATAAAAGTTTTTATCTCTCTCTCTCTTTACGGCGCGTCACTTGGAAGCTTCCCTAGGTTAGAGAGGTTCTGTGCCACCAGGCAGCGGTTCGCCACATCTGCTAACCCATCCAAGCAGTTACACTCGCCTTCTTTTAAAAACACCACGAGCTTTAAATGGCAACAGCGGTAAAATTGCTCCGAGAATATTAGGTGACGGAGGCCTTCAAAAGATTTAGATATATGGGCCATCTCAACCCAATCATGGAAGAAGCTCGAGAGCCTGGCTGGAAACTGACGTCCTGTTTCGCCGTCTTCTGCCCGGGCTTTGCTGCGAACTATTCCTGGTAGCATAGGACAGGGAATTTGAACAGTAGGAGTAATGCATTCCTGATTTTGCTGTAGTCCAGCGAATTCTCCGCAGTCATCCTCCCAATCACGGTGAGTGCTTCTCCGGACAACCACATACTGAGTGCAACGGCCCATTTGTCCTGGGCCCACCCCTGTCCAGATACCACGCGTTCTAAACGCTGAAGATACGCGTGAAGACCATCGCGTCTTTCGTCAAAAAAGGGGTATAAGCTATTGAGGATTCATCCCGGGTAAATTAGGGTTAGTCTCACTTTCAGCAGTGGCATGTGCTGCGTTCTGCGAACCCTCTTGAAGACGGATTTTCAGCTCGATGATTCGAATGTCACTCTTCGCAGTTTCTTTATCCCTCTCGGTGGCTTCCCTAGGTCTTTAGGCGGCTTCCCCATCTCTTTCGGCGGCTCCACGCCTTTCCTCTTTTTCTCGTTTCCACGAGCTTCCTTAAGACTCTCTCTCTCAAGCCGCCCTCTCAGCATGCTGCTCCGCACGTTGCGTGTCCAATCCACGCCCGAAGTTCCGGCCCCGAGAGTCCTAGCTGCGTCCCCTATCTCCAATAACTTCTCCACATTCATGTTGGTTAATGCACTCACCTCACGAACATACGCTCGGCATCCAACGTAGTTCTGCGGATGTTAATGGGGTGGATCCTGGCAGGCTCGCAACTTTTGTTACGCTTGGATTGTGCACACCTCAGTGAGAGGAATGCCGGACGCACACACAGGACGAAGTGCATGTACAACACATTCGGCCACTCAAAGAAAAACGATGGCAACTCAAAAAGAAATATTCACAAAGCGGGTTCAGATAGCTTTCCGGGCACTGGCTGGCGCTAGACCCGCAAACAGTAGCGTTAAGCATCGGCTCATAGTATGCCATGTTGGAGCACAGTGGTCGCCGAGGGTGAATGTCACAGAACTGGACCGGTCGCTTCACGCAACAGGTCACCAGCGAGCTGGTGCGAGAGCGCTCCGGAACACCTCCGAGACCAAGCAAGAACGAGTCCCGGAAGGTCGTGGCCAGGCCTCAGCAAACCGGCGTTCCGAGCAGGATAGTGGGGCCGCTGAGGCACCCCGAAATGTCAGCCTCAGCAGCAGCAGGAACCCTGGGCTCGAGCCGGAACGGGACGACGCGGCAGTGCTTTGTGGCCACACGTTGCCGATCTGGTAGCCACACCCAGACGGCCTCTTCACTTTGGGTGACCGATGGCGACGGTCTCGTAACGGAAGGCACGTCGACCGGACGCCTGAAGTGGGAATGCCCAATCTAACCGCGCCCTCTCTCGATCGCCCTGCGCCTTCCCGGGTTCGCAGTTCCTGCTCACCACCCCCCCCCAGTCTTCTTCTCGGTGGTTGTGTCTTTTTCCCAGCCACCACTTGGTGTCTGGCCTGATGTGAAATCTTCTTTTACTGTTTTCACCGTGCCACCCCGAGCCACTCATCACAGATGGGTTGTAACCATAGGTGTGGCTCATTTGTGAGGGAATCAGATAGCGCTCTGGAATCAGCTCTGAGAAGGTTTCCAAGCTCATTCGCTGAACCTCTGTCGCGGTCCCCTCGTAGAGTGGTAGTGGTACCAACACAATGTTCACTGACAGAATGAAGCCAAGGTTGGTGATGGCTGGTTTTACAAGAAGGGCTGTGCGTAGACCAGGTGGGATGTAGTCGTTATCCAAGTTTCCTCGGTCGTTGAGCTTGAAAATGAAACTTTGCTAGTCCAAAGGCACACAATCTTTCCACCCGGACCCTGAAGCTTTCGTTCGGTGAGCTTTAAAGCGACGTGCTTGAAGAGCTGACAGAATTGTCGCTCCGCTATAACCGTCTTATCCGCTCCTCTGTCGATTTTGAAGTGTAGGGTCTGTGATTCGACAGGGATTAAGCCGCCGTCGCCATGAGGCCTAGGAAACCTGATTTGTGCTCCATGTTTCGTAGAGCACTTGATGATAAAACGATAGAGGAAGTCCTTTTTCTTTCATTTATGGCATATGCAGTTATTATCAGGCATGTGACTCTCGCGTGATGTTCGTTGCCACAGCAGTCACACGATGGGACATTTGTCTTCGAGCCTTTCGTGGGGTGTGCGGTTGGAGGCGGTCTTGCAGCGGGGTGTTAAGCTGCTCTCTTCCGTCTTGCTTTAAGCGCATCAAGGTTGACTGTTTCTTTGGCGTCGTCGAAAGGAGTTCTGCCTGCTGCTGTTGTACTGCCTCAGTCTAACAAGCGATAGTTAAAGCCTTCATCAAGTCTAAGCTGGGGTCAAGCTGCGGAGTTTGCGACAGTTTCTGGTTCCTCTGGCCCACGACTAGTCTGTCGAGGATTCACTCTTTGCAGAGCTCGTCAGAGTTACAAGACTATGCTCGTCCGAGCAGGTCTACACACTGATACAACCAACCTCCTACATTTGCTACGCCTGCTACGCCCACAATCTACTATACACCATCCGATACAGCTGCACGTATAGCGTAGTGGAAAGAATAAAGCACTCTTGTCATGCGCCTCCCGCCACACACCAGACGTCATGCGCGTATGGTTGGGCAAGCATTCTATCCAACAGTTACTGGGCGGCTGTCTATCTCCTCTGAACTGATTCCTTATAAGATATTATCCTGGATGTCGCCGATTCTGTACTTATCTCTCTACACCTCCCTGGCTGCTATACCTATTTTGTGCCTACTTGTCATGAAATTGCCGTGATTGCCATTAGGAGCGTACATCTGACTTTTCCCCATGCCTCGACGCCTCTTCACTGCTTTCAGGCTGCATCCCTTCTTTACAGCATGTGAACCCTCCCCGTAATATAGCGTCGAATGGTACGCCTCCACAATATTAGGCTAGGCCTCCAAAATATCACGCGCTGTGGTCATGACTAGTACCCACAACCTTGATTTCACGGAAGATTGGATTCCCTCCACGCTTGACTAACATTCTTTATTTTATTCTTCCAGGTGGCAGACGCTCCAGCAACATGCTCAATCCTTTCGGCTTCTTTACACAGATTGCCTGCTGCCTGGCCGCACCATGGTTCCACAATGTCACCACGCTGGAAACGACACGATCTACTGCTACGGCATCGACAGACCTTCCCAAATTGCATGCGCACCTCACGGACGGCGTGCTTCTAAGCTATCATGCGCTACCCGTGCTTGATAGCATCGTTGAATTCGGCAGCACTTCAGCTGACGGTTTGCACGCCCACCAAAGCGAGAACGTCACAACTGATCATTCAGTCACAGAGCGTCACTGGCATGTGACGTCTTCCACTGCGGGTATAAAAGTCCTAGCTGCACTGTGCTTCACCAGTGGGCAAGGCGGCAGCAGCTCGAGCACCATGCTCAATCCTTTCGTCTTCTTTACACAGATTGCCTGCTGCCTGGCCGGACCATGGTTCCACAATGTCACCACGTTGGAAACGACACGATCTACTGCTACGGCATCGACAGACCTTCCGAAATTGCGTGCGCACCTCACCGACGGCGTGCTTCTAAGCTATCATGCACTACCCGTGCTTGATAGCATCGTTGGATTCGGCAGCACTTCCGCTGACGGTTTGCACGCCCACCAAAGAAAGAACGTCACAACTGATCATCCAGACACCGAGAGTCACTGGCATTTGACGTCTTCCACTGCGGGTATAAAAGTCCTGGCTGCACCGTGCTTCACCTGTGGGCAAGGCGGCAGCAGCTCGAGCACCATGCTCAATCCTTTCGTCTTCTCTACACAGGTACGTTACCTAAACCATGCATACTGCGTGAGATCTGACGATCGTTTCTTGCTGCGTGCTCACTTGCCCACCTGGTATTGTGTCGCTATATTCGCATGCGTTGTATGATGTTTGCCGCCTGATTCTTAGTGGTGACATCGTACTAAATCCTGGCCCAGGTTCTAAAAATAAACCTCTCAAAGACTCAGATGGCCCCGCAACGCGATGTAGGACAAGTTCAAATACATCTTCGGGGGCGGCTACACTCTCTACTCCGTCAGCCCATACTATACAAAACGAGCTCGAAAATACTACCGTTATGTCAATGCTTTCTCAGCTACTCACAAGCCAAAATCAAATCGCTAGCGATAGAACAGACATAAAAACACAATTCAACGCAAGATTCGATGCGTCGGAATCACGGGTGGCGGCATTCGAGTCTGTGACAGCTGTCTGCGAGGGGAAAACTGCGTGCGAAGCCTTACGCACTGAAGGTGCCTTGGTGAGTAAAACAATTGCACAGCTCAGCCTCAAAATAGACGAGCTCGAAAATCAATCCAGGCGAAATAATATTATCTTACACGGGTTCCCAGAGGACGCCAGCGAGAATGGCGAATCTATACTGTTTAGTGTGTCTGTACCCGTCACGCAGAAAATGAAAATGGAAATGCCACGCATAGAGCACATACATAGATTAGGCAAACCGCGTGAAAGGCTGGCGCGTCCGATCTTATTGAAACTCCTAAATTTTAGGGACAAAATGGCTCTCTTGAAGAACGCCAAACATCTTAACGACTCCGATTTCAGCATTTCGGAAGATTACTCTTTTAGAGTGCGAATATCCGCCAGAAGTTATGGGATGCGACCTCCACTTTTCGCAATAATGGCTCCTCAGTTAAAATAGTCTATGACCATGTATTTATCGACAACGTTCGCTACAACTGGAACGACGCATCGAATGTTTTAGTTATGGCCTCTGATACCATAGCCGTGCTACAAATAAACTTGGCACTTCTCCGAAAGTTCCTTCACAGGGCGGATCGCCTGCCCAGAATGATACCGGCAGTTCTAGTGCGCCGCTCGTCCGTCGAACTCAGTGTTGACTACCCCGTAGCTCTGCACCAAAACTAACTATTATTAACCTTAACGCAAGAAGCATACCGCGCAAATTCCCCGAATTCCTTTCTCTCGCTTCGACATATTCCCCACACATCATTGGTATAACTGAAACGTGGCTCCACGATGCTATATATGACTATGAATTTACACCACCCGGACACGTCGTGGTTCGTGTCGATCGACGAATCGGCCGAGGCGGTGGCGTAGCCTTGCTGTTTCGGTTGGACTTAAGGTTCTCAGTCCTGCCTAGTCCTTCTGGCATTGAATCAATATGTTGCAACTTCACATCGAGAAACTTCACATTGTATTGTGTGTCATATACCGCACCCCGGATTCCTCCCTCGATATGTTTCACACTCTTAACGAGTTCGCAAACGAACACAACTTCGGCACCAAGCATCTTGTTCTTATGGGGGATTTTAACGCCCCTGGAGTTGACTGGCCTTCGTTGACCCACAACGGCCGTGACTCCCATATTTGTGGCGAGCTTATAAATGTTTCGTTATCCTTCGGGCTTACCCAGATCGTAACTGGCTACACCCGGCATAATGCACGCCTTGACTGGGTATTCGTTAGTTCAGATATGGTAAATAACGTGTGTAAAGCGAAATTATCGACGGTATCTCGGATCACAAGGCAGTGCTAGTTTCCATGCAGTGTTCCATTGCGAAACGGCAATTCGTGGTCACCCGCCGCGGTGGCTCAGTGGCTAAGGCGTTGCGCTGTTGAGCACGAGGTCGCGGGTTCGATTCCCGGCCGCGGCAGCCGCTTTTCTGATGGAAGCGAAAAGCAAAAACGCCCGTGTGTACGAGATTTCGGCGCACGATAAAGATCCCCAGGTGGTCAAACTTAATCCGGAGCCCTCCACTATGGCGCGCCTCATCGCCTGCGTTGCGTCGGCGCGTTAAACCCCAGAATCAATCAAGCAAGCAATCAATTCGTGGTCACTTCCTTTCACGATTTTAACCGTGCTGATGACGTTTCCATTCTCGACTGTTGAGCCGATAAATTTGAATCATTTTTAGCACTCGCTACACGCAACGATGTTGATGCTTTAGTTGGTTTCTTTGAACAGTTGGTGAAAACTTGCATTCTGCAATTTGTACCAATCAAAACAAAAATGAAAAATACTAACGTTCCCTCGATGAACCGTGGCATCTTGCATCTTTCACGTCGGGTAAGTAGGATGAGGCAGGCGAGGTCACGCCATTCCTCTTATGATGACGGTAGATTTTTTCAGGCAAAGGAAGAACTCCGGATCAAAATAAACACCGCAAAATACCCCTTTTTTCGAGTAGAACTTCCGACCCTATTATCTAATAACACGCAAGTTTTGGTCATCAATATTGCCCCGCGATGCCGCATCAGCGTCATTTTCTATTGGCAATAAAACAACCAATGATCCTGCGGAAATTTCCGAAGCTTTCAACAAGTTCTTTGAGTCCGTTTTCACTCACGACGACCTTGAAGTTCCTCTTTTTTAGTGTACAAGCCCATTCTTATCAATACCGGACATTATTATTAGCGATGAGGTGGTTCTCAACCTAATAATAAACTTAAACACTAAGAAATGCAAAGGTCTGGACGACATTCCCAATGCGTTCTTGGTCCGTTATTCCGTCCTGGGCTTCCAAATATCTTACTGTTATATTTCAGAAATCCCTTGAAACTGGCATAGTGCCTAGCTCATAGAAACTGGCAAAATTAATTCCCTTATTTAAGTCCGGAGAAAAGCATATTATTAGTAACTATAGACCAATATCACTGACTTCCTACTCTGGTAAGCTACTGCAGCAAAACACATCGTGGAGCACTTAGAACAGCACAACTTATTATCTCAGCAGTTTCAGCATGGATTCAGGCGTGGTTTCGGCACGGTTACGGAATTAACAGAATTCGTTCACGACAATTCTTCTTCACTTGATTCCGGAGAGCAGGTCGACGCCATTTTCATCGATTTTTCCGAAGCATTCGACACGGTATCTCACACTAAGCTGATATGCAAATTAACTGCCATATTAAACAACCCTGTCTTGGTCAAGTGGATAGAAAACTTTCTTTCAGATGGCGCGCAATTTGTAGAATTTAACGGTTCCATATCCAATAAATCTAACGTAACTTCTGGAGTTTTCCAGGGCTCGGTCCTTGGACCACTTCTATTTCTGCTCTACATAAACGACCTGCCTGGTAACATCAATTCTAAAATCCGTTTTTATGCGGAAGATTGCGTACTATATGACACCGTTAGCTCACCGCTTTGTCACCAAAAACTAAACGAGTCGTTTTCTAGGTTTTGCGCGTGGTGTAAAACGTGGCAGATGACCGTAAATTTCCGCAAAACAGTAACCATGTCTTTTACTCACAAACGTTCCCTGTCTAATTGCACGTACTCGTCCGCTGACATGAACCTTCAAAGAGTTTCAGAATATAAGTATCTTGGCAATATTTTCACAAGTAACCTATCCTGGTCGAAACACATCGAATATATATGTGTAAAATCCCTTAGGAAACTGGCGCACACTCAGCCAAGCACCGAAAGACACCAAACTCATGATGTATAAAACACTAATCCGACCGATACTCGACTACGCATGCACCGTGTCGAACCCTTACAGAAAAGGCGAAATTAACAAATTGAAGCCGTTCAAAAGAAAGCCATCCGATTCATCTGTCGCAGGTTATGACTGTACTTTTCACAAACCACAGCCTTCGTATTTCTAGAGTAAGCACCCTTAACTGACCCGGTCGTGAAATAGAATCACCTAACCTTTCTTCACCGCATCATTCAATGTTCATATCGCCTATCATCTAACAAATGTGTCACATATGCAAACCCCACTCAGACTAGAAGCAATCACACCCTTAACGTTTCCCCGTATCATCCCCGCACAGACACGTTCAAATATATCTTTTTTTCCGCGAACAATTGAGCGTTGGAATTCGTTGCCTGGCCAAGTGCGCTCTCAAGACTTGCGTGCATTTCCTTCTAAACTACAACTATTGTAAGCTACGCACATGTACCGCTTTGTTCCTCTCCCCCTTTGTATGAGCTACACTTTTGTACTTAGATGTGTATATAAGGTCGATCTACTGTAACCCTTTACCATGCCGCCTAAAACTGTATACTTCCTTCTATGTTGCGTTTCGAACACCTGGTGTCGTCATTACCGTGTTTTCTTTCTTTCTTTTTGCTTTTGTTTTATTGTTGAACTTGTTCAATGCATGGTTGTACGCGATGTACCCGCTCCTGCTATAGCCCCAAAGGGGCTGCTGGATGTAAAAACAAAAAAATAAATAAAACAGCAGAAAAAAGATACAAATTAGCATATATTCAAAAATAAATTCCTTTCGTTAATGATAGCATTCCGTGGGCTCCGTGAATAGCTTCTTTTTCAGCAAAACGTTCCTCTACCCATTCTGTAAATGTTTAAATAAACAGAGGTGCATTACAAAAATAGTGTGGCCCTTACTTGGTCAATACTGCTGATGTCACCGAGCAATCCAGGGTCACAACCACGAAACCATATGACGAGGGCAAATCCCATGGCAGTTAACAGCGCTTGCACTCCTAAAAGTACGAATGTCCCCGTGAGAGTGGCCCTGCACATGGGTTTTCAAACAATCAGTCGAGGACCGCTCCATTTCCAGTCATCAATACGTACTAAGGTGTTTAGTGGGCTGAAAGGGGACCATCTGAGCTTCAATTTGCTGACGCATAATCTGAATACCGTGGAAGCTCGTTAATTCGATTTTCAATACTTGGAATACAAGAATAATTCGAAGTGTACGATTTGGTTCGGCCTCGCCAACGTAGAAGTATATGAATAAAGACGTGCGGTAATTCGTAACCGAGTGGTTCTGCCATAGACAATACTGACTGCGTGCCACCGCGCCTGTAACTTGGCGTCCGTAACGCGGCTATCAAAATCCTCCCGCTGCCTACCTACCAGGATCGATGAAACAGAGGAGGCAAAACTGGGTTAAGGTAATGTAGCTCCAACATGGCTGACGTCTTAGAAGAAGCATCTTTCCGAACAAGGTCAATGAATAAGAGAGAGACGGTGGTCTGTGGCGCGCTGAGAGATAAGGACATCATTCTTCAGGTCCGACGCATAGAACCTGTCGCAGCCAATGACGACAAGGAGGACGGGAACAAAGCAGAGCGCTGCCGTCCACTCGGAGAGTCATAGGCGGAAGGAATGCCGTACGCGTCGTCAGTTTTGAAGAAGGCGCGAAGAAGGAGCTTTCTGAGCTGAATTCGCTTCTTGGAGCGAAAATTGCCGACTGTTAGAAGGCAGGCCACAATCGCGGCATGTTTGAAGCTTGGAAGTGTTGACATGCCCTAATGCGTCCCAATTGCCGTGGGCTGTTGTTATTTTGCACGCTCACTGGTTCCAACTTTTCTTAGGTCGATCTTAGAAGGCATCTGCTTGCGCTTCAAATTAAGGAGCTTTCACTGTTTATATCTTGGTACTCCTTCTATACATCACCTTCTTAAAAATTAAGCTTATGCACAGCGATGTTACTTCGGCGTACCACCACAAGCAAATACAATACTTTTAACAGTGTTGACGTTTTAGGATGTACATTTTTGGCACCAGAATTCGCCTACAGAAACACCGCCGTTCGCATTTAAATACTGGCAGCTGTCGATAACCGCCAAAACCGGCTGAAGTGTTTTTGGTGGGGGAAAAACTCGCAGATGACTTTCTGGCTTCAGCCCTTTTTAAACCTGTTGGCGAGCTGGCTATTTTACGCTTCCGACTCTGACTTGTAAGAGCTGGGGTAGAAAATTACAATAAAACACAGAAAGCAGCGTGTTACAGGTGGAACAAAGAAAAGTGAACTTGAAGAATAGTTGGATTTTAGGAATGTTTTGATATCATGTCCTTCTCGCTCGTGAACGTGAAACTTGGTCCTCTGCACACGTCTTTCTCCGGCTTCACAGTTCAGAAACTCGCGTTTCTCTCGCGTAACCCACACACGACGCAACCTTGCTAGTTGACTAACCGTGTCTTCGTCACTAACTTCAGCTGCGGCACTGGCTGTCGGTCGCTCCTTTTCTTATCCACCAGTACCAGCATTTTTTAGCCATCCATTCATTCCTTTCCTTTTTTGGCTCCCGCACTCCCTGCCGACTTTAAACTACAACGTCTACAAACAGCAACGGTAGTCAAAAGACCCTTCGATGAGGAGGCAGCTGGTGAATTGTGCTAATACTTCACTTCTGCATAGCTATGTTGCCATCGTTGTGCAAACAGCTCTCTTCACTCTCCAAGGTATATCTCTTCGAACGCTTTCTCCAGTTCATTGCACTACGCTCTTCTATCACTTGCTCTCGTGACGTTGTGACGCAAAACGAAAAAAAAGAAGAAACAAATAAAGTGTAGATAAACATGCCCACAGTGTTTGTCTCCACTTTTCTCTTTCTTTCTTTCTTTCTTTCTTTCAAGAGTTGCAAATGTAGTTTATGGAGCCGAAGTAAAGGCAAACTTCGCGCTTTTCAGGCGCTGCGTCGTGAACCGTTACGCCCCGATAAATGCAAGCACAATGAGTTTGACGAATTCTCCTGGTCGCTTAGGTTAACGTTACGACTACCAGACGTTCGGTTGAAGCATATGCCAACAAGCACGATTTGGCTGACCTCTTATTCGAAGCAACGTGTAATATAAGAAAAATGCGGACGCCAAGACCACAGCGCCATTGCAGGACATGGAACCCACGTCATACTTATTGTTACCCTTTAAAATCTAACGCCGTTAGCTGATACTCCGCCTTGCCAATACAGCGAGTTCGGTCATGCCTGGCACGCCATCAGGTATAAGCTTGCAGCAACAAAAACGTTACACCTAGTGGTCGGTTTGATCAAGGTGAAAGCTGAATGTTCTTAGCCACAGCTACGGTCCAACTCACGGTCATAGTAACCGGTCCTAATCATTAGAGACACTCGGTTAAGAATGGTGCTGATGACAATTTTGTGCCAAAGTATTAAGCCAAAAAACATGGATGTCCACTGCAGCTTTTTGGTAAAAAAGTCTACCGTCCATCCAGCGTTCACCTAGCCCGGTGCCCACTTATGTCGTGCTTAGAAACACGCCTTCTTGATTTTTAACACGTACGATTTATACTGGGGTGCAGTAAGATCTCACCGAAGTCATATCCGTCACAGAACTGACACTGCCAGAAAAAGCTCA
This sequence comes from Haemaphysalis longicornis, assembly GCA_013339765.2. Taxonomy (NCBI): domain Eukaryota; kingdom Metazoa; phylum Arthropoda; class Arachnida; order Ixodida; family Ixodidae; genus Haemaphysalis; species Haemaphysalis longicornis. The sequence goes on from CM023451.1 coordinate 18,094,343, forward strand.
CTTGAGGCGGCAGCGCTAGTATTCAAGCCCACGACCTCTATGGCGGCAACGGGAGGTGCTAATCCCTCGGCTATATGAGTTATAAACTCAAATGTGCATAGGTCTACGAACGCGCCCTATATCCATCCCTATTATATTATCCATTCAGAAGGAGCTGCCTTGTAGGAGAGATGAAGCGAAATAATGAGGCATGATGCCATTGAGCGCCCATATTTGGCGCCTTGATAGGGCTTTATTCAGAACCTTCTATTTCCAATTGAAGGCCCTGGCTTAATCCACTACCTATGCTGTGGGTGTGATGGCCCCGTGTACGGTGAAGGAATGTATTCCTCTACCGTGGTACAGTGGTACCGTGTACAGTTTCATCAAGCAGAAAGGCAAGGATTCCGACTGGGGAAGAATGCTCTCCTGACTGCTTTTGGGCAACGAGAGGCACGGCAGCGGGAAGCGGAGCGCGTGCACGCATTTACAGTTCAAGCCACGAACTCTGCCTCTCGCGGTCCACAAGCTGAGTTTGTCGCAACGGCAGCGTTGCCGTAACGCCACGGAACAGGACCGTAGTGGTCGCACCTTCGCTGAAGTGACCCGCCAGCAGGCCATCGCTCGCAGAGCACAACCACAAGGCTGCTGCCGACCCGAAAATCATGCTCTTTTCGTTGTAGAGGACCGTGACTTCAAACGATTCTCTAACAACCCATTCAGTTTCATCCGCACGATTTCAGAGCGCCTGGGGTTTCGTTCGGATTTAGACAATGCTCCGGTACGTGTATCTAGTGTGCAATGTTGGTGCGCATGGCGGTTACATACCGACAAAATATAAATAACAATGTGCAAGTTAATATCGATGCACTGTAAGCATTCAGTTGCTCATGTGAATGCCGGTTTCGTTGTCGTGTTTTACTGATTCCTATGAAAGAGGGATCAACTTCAGTTTTATTCATTTCCATTTCTCTTACGTTAATTGTCTCTGGCCATTTTTTCTCTATCTTCTCTCCAAACGACAAGCTTTTTGGATGTAGAACGCTCCAAGCAATCTCAAAAAACAATTTCAATAATCTGTGCCTTTGGTTGCCATCAGGCAGTTCCACAACGTATTTGAATTTCTTAACAAGCTGGAAGTGAGCAACGGACGGGTAAATGCGGTTTTTCTAAAGGTAAAACGTATTTTATTTATGTCCCCGCTAAAACATATTTTCTGCGATCCAGACTCGCCAGTCCTTGATTGCAGCGGAGTTTCGTGTTGTTTTCATGGACCGGTCAACGCGTGGTTCAGAACTTTTGGTGGCACTTTAGCCAGATAGCCAACAAATACCGCAGGATTCCAGGACAGACCCTAAAGATAAATAACCCTTCACATTTCGTCACAATGTATTGTCCATCCCAATCCGTTCACCGCGTAAGCAAAAAGCAATTGCGAAGCCATGCATTCCCATATCTAAGTATAATAACCAATAGTAAATAACATCAAAAGCCGCAGATCATTTTTCACAAAAACCTTGTGCAATGCTAACGCATTGCGCAGCTATACTGCGCACAAAAAAGCAATGGCCACGCCATTTCTCGCGTGATTGAAGCTGTTCCTGCTTGGCAGTTACAATTTATAGGCATCGACAGGGTTGAGAGCTCACGCGACAGCTCCTTTCGCGAAACTTTCGATCGCATGAAATCAATGCCCCCCACTTTGTACTGGGTAACTGCAACAGTAGTTATGTGCATACCTTTTGGCTTCTTTCAGTGTTCGGCATGCCAACTGCCTTTGTACCAAGACTTGGTCAAAGCATAGCCGGTATACGGCAATTGCTGAGGCGCCAAAGAAGCAGGACCAAACAGTTTCATCGTTTGTCAGGTCAAAGCTGAAGCTGTTGGGAGATGAAATGCAGAACTTACCGACTAAACATTTTAACATAAAATTCAGAACTCCAGTGATTGAATTATTTATCATTTTACGTGAATGACTTGGTTTGGTTGACTTCGCACCCGTCAAACCAGAACTCCTTCATGACATATGAAATGTTTCTTTAGGTAACAATGCTCAATGCATGCGTACAAAGATGTAAACAGCGGCTTAAAATGTATGCCTAATAAACATACAAAGAAATGAATGGAGAAGATGGACATACTTTAGGCTGCATACAGGGCGACAAAATACATGGGCCCGTAATCACATATTCGCACTTTGAAGGGATAATTGGTGGCGTGACGGGGTATCCAAAATGGAGGACGGGACGATGATCGGGAGATCGCGTAAGCGCGTGCGTCTGGAGGAAAAAGCCAATCCCGGCCCATTAGTGACTCTTCAAACCACCTTTTCTCTTGGCGATGAGACACGAAGGTGCTTTTTTGAAGGTGAAACAGTTTATAACGCCAGTCACACAGTGTTGTCTGGCATCAGGGAGGCCGCCGATGACATGCAGAGCATCCATAGATTGTGCCTGCAACCGAATGGCGTCACCAGCCAACCACACTGCGTGAACGTTTGTTTGCACAGAAGGTTCTCTAAAGGATGCTACACTTCCAGCAATTTTTTAAGCACACTTACAGAATATTTTTAGGCGCCTAGACGAGCTCGGTAGACGCAACCTAGCACAGCGTTTTGTTATTGCCACTTGCACAATTCGGTCGGGTCAAGTGCGAATAAATTATATTTTGAGGGCTGTTTTTAGAAAGAAAGGTCTAACGGCGTTTCTGCAGGTTACAGGTAATAACAAAAATACGAAACTAATACCAAACGCTGACGCCTCTACTGCAGGGCCTGTTACATCAGCTGTGCTGTTCTTTCAGCACACTGTCGGAAACGACAATGCCGCAGTAACAAGTTATTTATTTATTACAGACACCTTTATCGCCCATTGCTGTGGGGGGTTTGAGAAAGAAAAATAAGCGGAAGGTTCAAAACAGTAATCACACATAATGCCGAAAAGAAAACGAAGCACAAACAACCCAACAAAGCACAAAATGGAACTGATTGCAGCAGTTATAAAAGAAATCAGCACGTTATTAGAAGAACAATGACGTCCCGCTGTTTGTCCTTGGCTTCCATTTCTTCTTGTCCGTGCGCATAGGAACGTTATGGGGCGGCATGGCGCCTTTCGTCAACCGCGGTTTCAGTGGCTGCAGACCATTTACTAATAAACGACACACTCAACTAGCACAAAAAACACACCATCAATAACGAGAGAGCAAACTATACTTCGGATATTGCTCCAGAAGAAGTCATTTTTCAGAAAGTGACTACTGCAAACCGAATTGCGTTGCTTACACTTTTCCCAATGCGGAGCATAGTTATCTAAACCGTTTGGGCTTATTTATCTGTAGGAAAGGTGTGGACAGTGGCTTTTGCAGGCACGGAGCCATTTCTACACTGCGGTACACAGCCCATTCGATTGCTTTTTGGTTTTACGTTCTCAATCCTCACGTTTCAGAACGCTCCGGCTGCCTTCACCCGGGAGGCCTATCATCTACGAACAGCTTTGTGCGAATTCTGCTTTGTGCGAGCAGCTTTGTGAGAATTCTGGAAAGTGCGAATTCTGCCGGAGAAGAGAAATTCACTAATTTAAGAGATTCGTATCCGGAGGTTGGAAGCAAATTTTAAGATACAGCACAGACGTAACGGTGTGTGTTTAAGCGATGTGCTCTGCTACCAAATGATTACCACGTACCCTGACTATAGCGTCCTTTTGAAATGTCTCAGCGAGCGCTCAAACGCGGCCGATTCCGGAGGGACTCAGTGGGTTTTTTGAATTGGCTCCTGCATACGTCGCTTAAAAACGCAGGTTGGACAGCAGTTTGGAAGGCATCATTGACGCCTGTCATTTTTTGAGGTTATTTAAGCCTCCTCTAAAGGTGACCTGCACGTGTAATCGGCGAAGAAATATTTGAGAACGATTGTGGTATCAGCGGGCTCCCTGTTTTTGACGTGCGTTTTATGGTCAGTTTCCAGTTCGTCTAAGGAGAAAATACTGTACATAAGAAAGTATCGAATCATGAATGCTTTTTAACCACATTGGCTTCAATCCTGTCTAAACCGTCAGTGCACATAACATACGGCGAAAAAATCTGCGCTCTTACTTTGCGATATAGTCCTTGATCTTGAAGTCTTCTAATGGCTGAATGGTTGAGGTGTGCGATGAAGACTCGACGGCGATCTTTGCGATTACCGTTAATGGGGCAATTAAAATTGCGACGAGCTGCACGCAGTCAGTCCAGACAACACCTCGCAGTCCTCCCTGAAGAACAAAAAGAAAGAATTCAGGGCTGCTAAAATAAACTTGGGCAGTTTCCAGGGTTCAAACATTTTCGACATTGTGCGAAAGTTCCCATCAGGCAGTGCCATGGCTCACCAATAACGTTATTTGACGTCGAAAAAGCAGGGTGTCGAACCGGAACTGATCGCAACCGAATACCAGGACAGAACCGGTATTTTTCTCGGAACTGAACACGGACCCAGAACGTTATCTTGCGGGCGCGATGAACCCGAACCAGAACTGTACCAATTACAAAACGGTTTCCGGTTCGTGGCAAAATGGTCAACCATCCGCTGGTGACAATGCGCGCTCAACGCAACTTTGTAGTTTTCTATTTTGCACCATAAATTTTATAACTTCTCATGCACTTCTCTCTTCCAATCAGTTATCATTTTCCAAACTGTCTGCTACGTTAAATAAGTAACGGTAGCGCACGAATGCTACAAAGGTGTGCTAGTTTTGGTGGCACGAGCAGAATGCAAGGATGACCAAATGAAATGGCACAATCTCGGTATCGATGCACAGACTCTGCCATTACCTCACCGCGAATCTCTGAAGGCAATCAGGCCGGAAGGTTGCTGAACTCAGAAACGACGGAGGACAATACCCGAAATGCACATACATGCTGCATTTATTTTTAAAAAGGCCGCAGCGCTGGAACGCTTGAATACTTGACAAGTGTGACCCCAAAGAACGACCCGCTGGCTGAGCCGTTCGCTGCTGACCACAAGGATGCAGGCTAAGCGACCACTTGCAGTATGTAATGGCGAAATATAAATAATGGCGAGGTTCTTGATTTACAACGCCTTCTCACAAAAACAAATTCACTGCTCCACCAGTAGTACAAAACCTTTCCGGGCAAGAGAAAAATACCACAAGAACACGAATCGACTGTTTTTATTTCAACAATGTTTACTTTAGTCGACTCATAATAGATATTACGGTGCCTTAGTCCACACAGTGTTTTAGTACATCGTTTATAAGGCGGAATAAAGGTCACAGCACACTTACATAGGCTGCATCTTCTGTTACTGTGATGTATCCAGTGATATAAGTTGGGATCGCGTGTAGTTCCTCAGAAACATTTGAATTACACACACAAGTGTGGTTATCACTTGTATGTAAAAACTCAGTCTCGACGTCACTGATATTGAATTTCATAATATCAGCACCGACGAAGCGACAAAATAACACGGTTACTTTAAATTGCAAGGTGATAATCTCACCTTGAATGTTATCGTCAGCAGACGCATTTGGCGAGTGTGAAGTAAAAAGTGTGGCAAAAACGTGACGAATGAAAAAGTCTAATATATTTATTGTTTTTAAGCAATAAAGCAGGCCTAGTCACTAAGAAACGCCTTACTATGAACTAAATCGGCATATTCGCATAAGGAAGTCGTTGAGCAGGGGGAAAACCATGAAGCCAACCAAGTCGGGTCACATAGCAGGCGAATAATGTCCTGTACATATTCAGAAAACCTATTTCGGCCTTTGGGAGGCGATGGGAGGATTTATTTATTTTACACTGCTGCAACAACGGACTGCAACAAGTAAATAAAACTTCGCTCACAAACTACAAAGGAATATATCTAGTCTTATTAGGTTATTTGAACGAATTCTTTGCAAACAACATCACTTTGTAAAATAAAAACTCGAAAGTTTTTACAGAAACCTAGCAGAGATTTCGAACTATTTTTACAAAATCTTTGTGAAAAATACCCACTCAACACCTTCGAATTTGTCCGCCGGGCTAAAACATCACTGCGGATACCAACCAGGGCTGTGTAAAAGGTCCCGCATAATCCAATGCCGATGTTGCACCAAAGAAGGGGCGCTTTGAAAACTGCGAACAAATTGGAAAAAAGGACGTAAGTGTTACTATCATTGCTAATGCAATCAGGGAGAGAGAGAGAGAAAGAGAGAGTCAGAAAGAAAGCGCTTGGAAATATTACGTTAAGACGACGAACAGCACGGCTCGCCCAGCGTCTGCTTGGCGGGTGAAGGAGTTGTTTGGTCTCGATCAAGAACTGCGTGTATACTCATGTGTACCTCCACCCCTTGCTTTCATTTACCGCCTACATAGGTAAAAGTAAAGGACAAAAACTGGTGCGATAGCTAAGCTCTCTTCTTATGCTGAGGTTAAATCTTTCTCGACTACCACTTTTATATACGCAGAATTTATGAGCGTGCTACACACCGTTCCCACTAATGCTATCACAGTGGCAGATATGAAAGAAGTATGTTAAAATATGCTTGTATTTAGGCCAACCACAAGCGTCTGCGGAGAATCTATGCCTTGAACCATAATGTTCAAGTTTTTAAATGATCTTTGTTTGAGGAATCCTTCACCAATAGCTATGATCAAATCCTTCACCAATAGCTATGATCAATACTTGATATAAATGAGAGTCAGCGCACGTTCACTGGCCACAACTGTTTTTAAGCAGCAATTCAGCAAAAAAGCATATTACATTATGCTTGAGTTCCCCACCTGTGATGAGTGTCAGTGAAGCTGCAAAAATTGAAATGGCCCCGACGCTTTGCTGCAAGAAAGTGTGAGAGAAAAAAATATATTAACAATCACCAGCACGGCTAGATTTACTTTGACTAGAATAGTTAGCAAGCTCGGAATATGCGGCAAGCGTATGCAGTTTTGTATAGGCACCCGCCACGGTGGCTTACTGGCTATGGCGTTGCGCTGCCGAGCACGAGGTCGCCGGTTCTTTGCCTGGACGCGGCGGCCGCTTTTGTGATGAAGGCAGAAAGCAAAAACGCTCATGCGTACGAGATGTCGCCGCACGTTAAAGATACCCATGTGGTCAAAATTATTCCGGATCCCTCCACTACGCCGCGCATCATCACCTCCGTTTGATCGGAGCGTTAAACCCCACAATCAATCAATCATTTGGGCACAGGCGTGCTGCGGCATTGCTTCTCATATCGTCGTTTAATGGCACACAGATTCCACCATCTAAAAAGCGGGACAAGTGACAACGGAACTGCTGCTTAACGAAAGGCTAAGCGTTGCAGTTGTTGTGCTTGCGAAAAATCTGCGCAATCAAAATACATACATTAGATCCCGTTTAAGTAGATTATGGCCCCTACAGTAAGGCCGTCAACACGAAACCTGAACGTATTCAGGCTAAAAGTATTGAAAAAAGTGCTTGTGAAAATATTTTGGGTATTTTTCTCCTACCACTATGGAGGAAACCCAATTGTACTTGGCATGGCTACGTAGCTTTACCGGAAACTTGCATTTTCCGTAAATTGCAGAATATCTACAATTATTATTTTGCAGTTATGCAAATACTAGGCTTTTGGAAGCGCCAATTTTAGCACCTATATTTACCAGGTCTTTCTTGCACATAAAAAGAATTCGAGAAAAGCAAATTCCTTCACGTATTTTGAACCGCAGGAAAGGGCGCAGTATCACTACATCCTGATTTACTCACCGTCAAAAAAATGTAGATTACACAAGCCGTTAAGGAGATCATGGTGTTGAAGCGGAGCCGGAGATACTGCACGTAAAAGGGAACAACGAATTTAACATTACGGACACACTATGGCTTTTTGCTGTTTATTTGTTTTTATAGGCCATCTACGTGAGTATTAATAATGGGGATGCCATGACTTCAAAACTTGGCGCTTGCGTGTCGTGCCGCGCCAGGCTAAGCTTTGGGAGCTGGCAGTGCACGCGTTACAAAAACTGTTTCCAAACGATGCAACGTGATAGCACATCGCAGGATGCTCGGCGCGCAGCTTCAAGGCGGGGAATTGTGAGGCCATGGCCTGCATGTCCCAATGGCGCCGACAAGAACTACACACTGAATTGCTGTCTAGTGGATGCAGTCACCATGCGTCACGAACGCTCTCACCCTCAAAGCATACCAAAATGCGTAAGCTCGCTTTCACAAGTGCTCACCGGAAGCGCAACAAGCACCGAAGCCACGCGCTGCGAGTATCGCGTTTCAATCGCCGAGCACTGTACGTCTAACAACACAAATTTTCGAACTACTTTTGGAATTTCCCGCGTACCCTGTCGCCATCTCAAGATCTGTCAGACAAAACATGGACTGACTGTGGCACGCGACCAAATTAAACAAATCATCCGAAAATGATTCAGTATGGTATGCCAGAGAGCAGTCACGTAAGAGAGAGAGAGAGAGAGATCATCAATGCAAAATGGATAGTTCGGGTCATTGAAAGGGGAGGGCAAATCCTCGCCATCGAAGTATAAAGAACTGGCACAGCCGATGCCGCAATTGCGAATGCACAGAGAATCTTTGACCACTTGGCCCACTTTGTAAAAGGACTGACTAGTGGAATACCAGGAATGGGAAAAAAAACGATCAGACATCCGCATCAAAGAGCATGAGTCATACATCGTGCAGCTTGCTATACCCCAAAGTTACCCACACCTAAAAAAACCAAATGATCCCGGTCATCACGACAGCTTTTAAGCCAGTCCTTCATCCCCAATATTCACACCCCTGAAATGCCCCAAAGTTGGGTTTTTGTAACAAGCAAAGAAAGCCCGTCTCCTCGCGCAAAAATAGCCCGTCGAAAAAACAAATTCAAGACGGGAGTAAAGATTGATGAGTTCGCTCCCCCGAAGTCCGGTGGCGATCAGGAACCCAATTGCGGGGCTCCAGTTGATATGGCAGGATGCTCGCATGGCGCTGGTGTTGATGTTCTCGAAGATGGTGGCCGAATTGACGAACTCGAGCAGTTTGGATTTGATAAAGTAAAACGAAGACTTTATATACCACTATTTACATTACAGTGACTGGATACAGGAGTTATAGCAAGTCGAAACTTCAAACTGCAGTTACGGGCTACCTCTAAGTGCATACAAGTGCCTCAATCTTCTCAACTCCGTCTAACTCTCCTATGCTCGGAGCGTAGACAAACCGCTCGAGAAACGACGGCCGGGATTCTGTTCCCGCCGCAGGACCCGTCTAATTACCCGGTACACAGATGTACCCTAAACTTCCTACGCGATCCTCCAGTCTACCTCTCGCTTAAAGGGCTCACCAATCTCACCCTAGCTACAGCAGTCGAGACTCCTCGTCTCGCCGGGAACTGCCTATGTGAGAGCTCATACAAGAGCGCTGTTTTGCGGTCAAGTTCGGCCTTATAGCACTTCGGTATTACTCTCTCTCGAGCACGCCCCTGTAGCTTTCGTACTCGCGTAAGGTAGGCCCCAATTCACCTAATCAGCTGTCACTCAGCCATTCGCCAAATATTCATTCAATATTGCACCACCACCTTCACGTCAAAAGCTGGCGTCGGGTGATCAAGCACGCGGCCGTGAAAACACATGTCTCCGAAGGTATGGGGTAAAAAGCGGTGGCTAGCGAAAAGCAGCCGTTCTACGGTGGCGCGGAAAAGCCGCTGACCGAGCGGAAAAGCCGCCGCTACCGAGGGGTCTGACGACGATAAGTTCCTTTCGTTGCCCGCTACGCACAGAATGCTCGGAACTTCGCGGGGCGGCCTACCTACGCAAAGGAGATTATTCCCACGGCATTCCACCATCCAGACAAGGCGTCTCTCGCACGCGCCGCAGCCAATTGACGAGGTCCACCACGTAGTGTCGGCAGTTCTGCACCGCTAGACCGAGCGCCGGGGATCTACCCATTCACACGTGAGGCCCGGGCGCGATTCTACTGACCTCGCGAGTGGACCTTACAACGGAAGAAACAACTTCATAGGCCACATCATGTAGATTTCACCACTCCAGCGACAATCCACAAATGTCCCTTTACGAAAAAAAGATAGATCCAAGTTTTGGAGACACATGTCTGTGTGACAAGCCAAGAGCAAATTCGTTCTTGAAAAATTAGAAAAGCATAAAAAACAGTGCTCACTAACGCCTTCATGACCGATATATATCAAGGCAAAAATTGTCGTACTGGACTACTGTGTGGGCGTCCTGTGGCAGGAAAGAAAAAGTGGAATGTGGAACCACCCAATGGGACAGCCGCCCAGCGAACTACGGAATTGACGCTTAACCATCATTACAAACACTCAAAAGACGATTAGACTTTTGCCAACAGACTGAATACTATACATACCTGCCCGTGATAAGATGCCTTTATTCACAAGTAAAGAATCTGACCTCACAAGGACTGCCCGGGAACGAGAGGCCCGGAAGGGAATGTGGGAGTCGACACAGAAGCATGCTAGTTCACTATACCCCACAATTCTGACGCCAGCATATCGAAAGCCTCTCCTCCAGGAACGTAAACCGACGCCAGTATTGCGCCACATGACCAAAAAACGGCAATATTTTAACGCCACGCTGTCAAAAGACACGGAGACCTTTGAAGAGATTCTGTGAAAAAATTAATAAAACTGTGCTAAATACGAGGAAACACCGACCCCGTTCCACGCAGCATGACCATATCTAACGATAATCTGAAGAACACTAAAACATTACACATCGCACTATTTTTGAGACATCGGAGGCCGCACTGACCGGGAGATTCCCGTTTGAACCCATTCCCATTCCCCACCTTCTCACTTGTTCCTTCTCCTTTTATCCCGGCGCAAACGACCTTCCCGCTTCTCGCCCTTTCCTATTTCGCCTGTTCTCAATTGAACCCGTTCAAATTTGAACCTTCCGCTTTGTGCCCTCTCCGCTTCAATCCGGCACAAAACACCCTTCCCGTTTCGTATTTTCCCATTTAGCCCCTCCCCGGAATAACGTACCTAGTTCGACTTAGCTGGCTGGGACCGAGGCGTGCGATTTTTGAAAGTAAAGTTACGCCCGACTGCATTTTAACACCATGTTTTGAGGTACGTCCTACGTAACCTAACGAAAAAAAAGAGCGCCTATCCCCCCCACGAGGTGGGACTCGAGTAAATGCGTCGCGTAGGGGGTGGGTTGTATTGCGTTAACGTTAGTGTTTGGGTGGATTGTGGTGGGGTGGTAGTTGAGTGTGTTAACTATTATTGCTTATTACTATTATTATTACTATTCTTCATATATTAATTATTACTTTCGTGATTTGGCGACTCGAGTCCCCCTCGTGGAGAGATGGGTTTTTCTTTTTTTGTGACGCCAGAAGTGAAGGCAAGGAGTAGGTTGTTGTAAGTCGTTATTTATTTATTTGTTGCTGTTGTCGTTGTATTGGACGCTGAGAACGACGGCTTCGTGGTCGCTGAAGTGTACTGTTAAGGGGTCTTTAAGCAGTGGTCGTGCGTTTCAGCAAACGCGGTGAAGACGAGATCGATGCAACTCCTGCCATGTATCAGCAGCTTCTTGACGTAGTTTGAATGTGTCAAGGATATAAGGTGCGTTCGTACCCTTTGATTGTGTCGCTTTTGTGGCGCAGTGGGAAGAGGCACCATGTACCTCGCGTTCCGCCCACTGGGTCGTGGGATCGAAACCAGGCGCCGATAACTATTATTTTTTTATATAGTGTAGGGGGGAGGGGTGCGGACCTGTTGTTGAGAGCGAGGAGGTTAGCGTGTACCAGGAGAGGAGGAGTGGGGAGAGGGCGCACTTGCGCGCTGAGCTGTGTGACAGACCAGGACGGGCGGCGGACGCTACATGTGTAGTTAAGAAATACTCTGCATTTAAATACTCTTACGACCACGGTAACCAGAAAATTAAATTGAAGTTACGCCAAACGTATTCCACAGTAGGTTAGGAAAGCCAGGCTGGCGGAGCCAATATACGGCGACACCCTATTAACCTACAGCCTTATTGTTATGGTTCTGTGTTACGATACGCGGCAACCAACTAAAGAGCAACACGTAGCTTCATGCGTTTCCTCCGACCTGGTACAGCTTTGGTGAATTCCAGCTGAAACCGCACCCCGTCCGACCCTGCTATTCCATTGGTCAAGCGGTCTGGAGTGTGTTGCTGGCATACATACTCCGGCAGCATAGTTGGTTCGAGTACCGACGGTGCATATCGCGGTTTTAAAATATTGGATTGTTTTATAGACAAATTCACATGCACTTTTTCGAAAGAAAAAGACTGTCAATAAACCAATAGAAACCTTTTCTACGGCCGCCATGCTGATTGTAGCGTTTGCAGCTCTCGCCGCCAACGAAGATTGGTCTTTAACAAAAACAATTAACTAATTAGAGGTCGATAGTGCTACTGTTTCATCTCTACACAGGAAACAGTTCTCGCGAAATGTAATTACGAACTGTGAAACATGGTTAAGTAGCGCGGTAAGGACGGGACAAAAGTAGAGACTGCACAGGACTAGCGCTAGCTCTACAGGACTAGCTCTAACAGGAAGCGCCCAAACATGAAGGGTGTTTTGGGAATGGGCGCACACGGGACGGGTCGAACGGGTAGGGTGTTTCGGAAGGGAGTTTAAACGGGACGGGTTCAAATGGGAAGGGGTTGTTTCGGGCTACACACCACTGACCAGCCCGTCAACTTAAGCCTACAAATAGAAAATTGAGCTTGTGCTGCAAGTAATTAGCCGTTTATAGTGCTTGACATGGAATTAGGTTATCAAGTAATAGAGCTTTAATTTCAAGCAAAAATTGTGTTTTTCTTTCCGTAAATTTTTAAAAGCACTGATCCCACGTAAAAATTAAAGCTGGTAGTGAACTATTTTTAGATTTACAGATATATCCTCAAACTATGACTTCGGTCCTTCCAGTCACCCCGACGTCAGTCTGGTCTTCACTGCCACGCCTTCTTTTCCCTTGCCCTCAGTTCTATAAAATAGCCAATAATTGTTGTTTGTACTGCAAGAGGCACCCGTGAACAACTATTTCCAAGAAAACTAGCCGTGTTTGTTTTCTTCTCCGCGTGCTAGGGGAAGCTTGAGTAATATTCTCAAAACAGGACACAATGGCAGAAAGGGTTGAATAATTGAGAGAGCAAGTCATGAGCTAATTGGGCTGTGGACTTGGTGTTGCACACTTGAGCTCCATAAATTCGGTTTTTCCTTTTGCCACTTTCAGAATATTTCTTACTCATTAGGTATTTTATCTATATCTCGTGTTCTCTCTCTCAGAAAAAATCGAGACGTTAGGTTTGGTCATGCCGCTATAGAAAAACACTTGAAACACTCGCACTTCCACCCCCATAGCAGAAACATTTCACACACACATAAGCCCCACAATCGCAGACGGCCTTCGTCTGTTATGTGCTGCGGTGACTAAAAACCGTGGTGACTACTTTTTCTCTCTTAGCTTACCTTCAGTGTTTAGAAAACATAATTGACAATCATAAAAATTTCGTTTCAAAATGCCCCTAAACGACGTCGAACTAACTCTAACGCTTCGTACATCTTTGGACGCAATAGTAGTGGTCATCAGCAACTTTTTCCTGCGTTTATTACTCTCGTATGCGGCATGGAGGGCCCAAACAAAGACTACATAACCAGGAATATCTCACTTTCCTCGCTGTTTCATGTTTCACCATTATTAATTTAACCACATCACTCATAACTCATAGATTCGAGATCAACAATGAATAGGCCATACTTCAAAGCCGCGCTAGCTGCAGCTGCATGGCGTGCAATTTAAGGTTTCTGTGATACGATACCTTAATCTCGTCGCTGGGATGGGCTAGGTCAAAATCACGTGGAAAAAAAGTATCCCAGCTTCACTTACGCCGCGGATGCTCATGTTATCAGCGGAGATGTCTGGCGTTTGACAATCCTAAAGCGAAGCTTGATAGAACTTTTTTAATCCAGCAAATACATTCAGGCTCGCGCCAATTCATTTTTCCATGTGACACTGCTCGCACCATCTGCTGGAAGCTGCTGTTACTTTTGAACTTGGAACCCTGCCACTCAGGAGGGCCGCGAGCGTTTTTTCTTTGTTTTTTACGGTGTAGCTTTTTATTCGATATCGAAAAAACAGAAAAAAACCACACGTTTGTTCAAAAGAAGATTGAAAGCATGGCTTATCTATTGATTTTTTCTCTCAAATAGGCCTAATTTCTTTGTGCTGAACACCGTTGACAAGTTTTCACACGAATTAATAGTTTGGTAAAGTTTTGCCCGTGTAAGCGCCTCGTCCAAGCATTTACGTATTTGTTCATGATACCTTACATGTCTGAGGGGGCATAGAGTAAAGGGAAGCATATAATATCAACAGGAGGAACTCAAATCATAAGCCGCTAGGGAAAACTAAAAAAACACACACGCACACACACACACACACGCATGCACACACGCACGCGAACACGCACACGCACGCGCACACAGGCACACACACGCACATGCACACGCAAAAACACGCGCACACACACACACACAAACACACGCACACGCACATGCTCACGCACAAACACATACACACGCACATGCACACGCACGCGCACACAAACACGCACATACTCACGCACACACTCTCTCACACACACACACAATCACAAAACGCATGCACCCATACATACACGCAGCGCACAAACACAAGCCACACACATACACACATACACATACACACGCACGCACAGACACACGCCCCCCCCACACACAGAGACACACGCACAGACACGCATGCCCACACACATACACACACACGCGGACACACACAAACCTACACAAGCGCACAAAATCGAACTGTTGCCAAAGCTTTGAAGCCTCATTTCAAGTTAACAAAAACTGTGTTGGGCGGCCGGTGATATGTACAGCCTCCCAAATTTTTAATACTATAGCGGGAGCGAAGACCGGTCGGCATGCCAGCGCCTTATCACGGTGTTCAGCAGCGAAATAGGCGAGAGTACGCGCACGCGCATAGGACTATCTGCTGTACGAGTGTCGTCTGCTACGCTGTTTCCTCGAGAGCGGTACACCCCATGCCACTGCCATTGAATGACTATGTTCACGAGAAACCGTGGTTATTTCAAGGTCATGCGCATATCAAATACGCGTTTATTTTTCTTTCGCATCACTTGCCCCGCACAGCGTGAGGAATGCCACTGGAAAGATAAATAAAAGTAGAACAGGTCGGTTCTTTTGGTCGGAAATGGCCTTATGCCGCTGCGCGATGTACTGCGACAAAAGAAGAAATCTGTTAAAAATAAAAGCTTGTCCCTCACGCTGCTTAGCTTTCTTTGGCGGGAGCGAAATGGCCTTGCAAGATGAGAAACACAGGAGGTGTGTTGCCCTGAGGAGAACAGCGGAGCAGATGACGCTCCACACAGCAGATAGGTCTATGCGCGTGCGCGTACTCTCGCCGATTTCACTGGTGAACCCCGCGATAATGAGCTGACATGCCGATCGGTCGTCGCTCTCCCTATATTATTAAAAAGTTGGGAGGCTGTGCATATATGATCCTAAATACGGAATATCAGATAGGGCACACTAACAACGTGTGGGTACAAGCATTCCATGATAAGACTTTTACGCGCCAAAATATTTAAAAAAACTACGTAACGGACGGGGACATGCGCTACTTCTAAGTGAAATTTTATTTTCAAATCGGCACATTTATTTATTTATTTATTTATTTATTTATTTATTTATTTATTTATTTATTTATTTATTTATTTATTTATTATACCTGACAGGCCCATTGAAGAGCATTGAGTTTTTGAAAGAACATGAAAAAAAAGTGGGGAAAAAGAATAAAAGACAAGTACACAATATAGAGTTTGGGTAATCGGCTTACAGACGTAAATGAAACACGTCATACACGTTTCTAACAGACAATGATCACAAACGCACAGGGTTTTTGTGGAATAAAAAACATCACAAAAACACAAATACAAGGGGGAAACACCCATAAACAGTAACAATATTATTCTAGCAATTCATCATTACACAATTACTAGAAAAAGGTCGGTGCAGATTTTCGGTAAAGCTATCTTGACGAAGTATGGATACAATTTGGTCAGGAAGATCATTCCAGTGCATGATTGCTCAAGGCAATGCATATGAATTGAAAGCAAGCGTCTTGCCAAAAATTCGCGTGAAACTACGACTATTATGAAGGCGTCGTGACGTACGTACTGGGGCGTTAAGAGGAAGTGGGTTAGGTGTGACGCGAACTATGTATTTATGAAAAAGGCATAATAGCGCGATAGTGCGACGGGTATCTAGCGGCTGAAGTGATAACTCTTGTTTGATTTGGGTAACGCTAAGATGACGGTCGTACTTGCGTGTAATAAATCTGGCGGCTCTGTTTTGAATAGATTCCAGCTGGACGATTAGGTAGTTTTGGTGAGGGGACCAGATTGCCGATGCGAATTCCAGCTGTGAACGAATAAAGGTTAGATACGCATGTTTGCGGACAAGGGCTCGTGCGCATCGTAAATTTCGTCGCAAATAACCGAGCGATTTAGAAGCCTTTGCGCAGATGGCGGAAATGTGGGTACTCCAGGAGAGATTAGGTGTTAGATGAACACCAAGATATTTATAGGAAGCGGCTTCCGAAACTGCACTGTGGTTGATGGAATAAAGAAAATCTGAATTATCGTGTTTCCGATTAAAAGACATTACTTTGCATTTATTCAAATTAAGTAACATTTGCCACATATTGCACCAATTGTAGATTATGTTAAAGTCATTTTGTAAGGAAAGGTGGTCGTTAAGGCTAGTAATCGTACGATATATAATACAATCGTCAGCAAAGAGTCGTATCCGTGATGAGATGGTGAGGGGCAGGTCATTTATGTAGACCAGGAACAGTAACGGGCCCAGGAAACACTGTAACCAAAATGTTGCAGATTACATCTACGTCTACGTCTTAGGATATCTGCCGCGCTAGAGTTACTTCGGCGTCAAGGGAGCGTTTTATAAGAGTGTAGCTGCATTTACCTTTTCTGTTTTTTTGGTGCTGATTTTCACTAAAGCGAACGAGCTTTGTCCCAATGCTTTGAATCACCGCAGCATAAAAAAACTCAGAGGACATCTACGCTCGCGCGGCTTAGATATGGGCGTAAAACGTTGCAGTTGCAGGGTGGTGGTCTGTTGGAAAGAGAAGGAAACAGTGTCGAAGTTTGAAGTGTTTAACGGGGTGGCCTGATTGAATTTTGCGTTTTATATTTTATATAATACAAACAGAGAGAGAGAGAGAGAGAGAGAGAGAGAGAGAGAGAGAGAGAGAGGGCTGTCTGTTTTAAGAGTATTGAATGTTAGGGAAATGAGGATAAGCAGATAGACCACAATTCCACGGACGCTGAATCAGCTCACGGGGATCTTGTGGTGAGAAGCGAGGCATGGCAGCATGTCATGTATCGATATAGGGAAAATATACATTGTTTCAGTTTGATATCGCTGACCATATCCACGGACATGACAGGATCTCGCAGGACAGAGGGGGTGTTTGCCCGTATTTAGTACAGATTTAAGTTAATGTCAGATATTTCCTACCAAATATTCTTCGCTTATATAGATTTTTGGATATCTCTGCTGGTTTGCATCCTGAGCAGAGTATACGATTCGAAGGAATGAGATACCCGCGTGGCACGGGGATGGATCGTGTTCCTAGGCGTAAGAAGAGGAGACGTTTTCCATATTGTTGAGTTTGAATTGGGATGGTCAAGGTCAGCAGGGAGTTCGGTGTGCGTGTCCGGGTGGATCCTGGTCATTTGTGTCGCTCTGTCGTATACCCGTGTACCCGTGTTTTGGTGTTTTGTGAACTTTTATCATTCTGAACTGATTAATCTTTCTCATGCTTTCACTTAGTCTACCTGCAGCTAAGGAACTAGCGGCCTATTGAGCGATTGTAATGATGCTTAAGCATATGTTAGATCGTTCTGCTAGGGGGATCGTAAAGACGATTCTATTCTAGTGTGCAGAAAAGTAATGCCATTAGAGGGATTGCCGCGGTACTCCAGCTCGACAATTGTTGCCTTTGTACTTTGGAACATCCGGGCGTGAGTGTATATTGATGTTTTCAAGGTGTTGCAACATTCCCCAAGTGAACTTTAACTGTGCTCGTCACCTGTCCTCGCGTAGTTTAGGATCTATGTGTTTCTGTACGGGGAGTGCTTTCGTGCAAATTCACTAGATAAGGAACGTATCCATCATGGCGTCCAGTTTTTTTCCTGGAAGTGCGCCTATGGTTTAAAGCACCACCGGTCCCCAATTTGTTTATACCAGACACTGTTTTTGTGTTAGGAAAGTGGCTTCTCTGAATTTTTCAAAGAATAATATAAGACACAATTTAAAGGCCCTTAATGAAGTGCTGCCCTATTTGTTGTCCTGATGGTGTTCTTTATTTGGCTTTCTTCAGTGCGGCGGGTAAGCAGTTTCTGTTAATACAGGCTGTACGACACCCTGCTCATCATCAGTGCCTGCACGAGTTTCATGATGTTTTTTCCGTCATTCCTGCACTTCCCCTGTATAGGCGTTTGATAATGTGCGTTAGGTGGTAAAAGAATTCCTGTATTATGGCGATTGTGACATCGGCTTTGACGCTTTTCTGTAGGGCCTTGCCGAAGATTCTTGCGTGACGTCTTCCGGGGATCACATGCTGGCCGATTCTTATAGTTATTTTTAATTTGCCACATGGCGTCGTTCATCGTTTGATGGATAGAGCTTGCAGCATTGCCACGATCGCAAAATGGTTTATTTCGTTTTTTTAGTAATAAGACTGCACATACACTCTTTTGTTTCGTACTGAGACAGAGTGTATTTCGTTTCTGGTAAAAATTAGGTTCTCCTTGGTGTTTCAGAGCCCGGCGTTAATCGTTTACCCCCTTTTAGGGAAGAAGCATGTAAGGTGCTTGAGCTGATGGCGTCGCCTGTCGTTGTCTCCTGTAATCACGGTAGTAAAAAACTAGCACAATCGTTTTCCAACGCAGCGCGCTAGAAGGTAACACGTACAAAATAACACGCCTGCATAATCGTTTCCCAGCGCCGCGTGCTAGACCGTTTCATCGCCGTGGGTAAAAACGCGCATTAAAAGAACGCACCCGAACACTCGCTTTCCAACGCCTTGCCCTATAACGCTTCGTGCTTCAAAGACACCAGATTTTTAAAGGAAAGCTGTATACCGCGCCTCTTAACTGGTTCATCTCCGTGGAACAAAACGCTATGGTGCCAAGGCCTAAGACGCGAAGTGCTCCGCATCAAAACCGTATTACTGATGATAAGGCGCCTGAGAACAACGGGAACCGCTACCATGTGTTCCTCGTAAGCATTATGCTACCAGATTATCTTTCAAGGCCACACAGGACCATGTGACTGCCTCAGGTGCTTCTCCGGCGCCCAATCAGCGCGCGCCGTGTGGCAAGAGAGAGAGACTTACAATCTTTGAATACCCTTATACACTGTATGCTTCGTTCCTCCCCAGGTGTCAGGTTATTGGGAATGGCCGGAGTTTGTAAAGCTAGGTGACACAGTGTAGGCGGTGGCATCATTATTGGTGCTCGGAGAGACGCTTTGGTGGTGGTGAAAGTTGAGGACACAGCTGGTGACCGTGTCTGCTCAGCAGCATACTTCAGTGCACAGGCGTAGCGCTTTCTCAAGTCTCGCATCTTTTCTTTTGCCTCGGCCGTAGCATCATTGTCCTTTTTCCGCGCTCAAGTTGTCGCTCCTCGCTATTTCGTAATCCTGCAAGCCCGCGTATCTGTATGCCGCAGTTGCATGCAGTTCGCTGTAAGCACCGATAACGTACTTCCGCAGATGCTTAATGAGTACAGCTGATATCGGACGCCTAGCAGCCGCGTAAAAAATGAGCGTAATATTGCTAGCTCAATATAAACTGCAAAAGAGTAGCTGCGCTGTGTAAAGGCGCAAACTCCTTCCTCATCTCCATGTCAAGCACGCAACCAGAAAGGCCTGCTCTTTCGACATAGAAGATAACCACCTCATGCTGCCTCAGTCTTCGCCCTCGCGGTGCAGTCAAGCTCTCCCAGAATCTCCCGTGTGCGCTGAACGATCGGGGTCACGAAACACATCCCTGCATTCTTCAAACAGATGGGCACATTCGCAATTGTGGCAATGACTGGCCATATTTTCACATGTGCCCTCTTCCTCTCTATTGGGACATTCACAAAGGCATTGAAGTCAGCACCCACCCGTTTTTCCAATGAACGTTCTGCGACACGGCATAGGCAGCTTATACTCAGTGCCCTCGGTGCGAGCATTTATCACAGAATGCAGCTAGGCACACAACCTAAAAAGTACCCCAGGAGAAGTTCTAGACATGTGCAAGACTATATGCCGGCATGACACCGTGCTGGATTCCCATCTGGCTGAGCCCATGCAAAAATATCTCATGGTCGGCTATTCAAAATCCTTTTGTGGTAGTTTTTGGCTATTTGGTCAAATTAGCTATAGACGTTTATGTGGCTGTCTTAAGCGATTCATACAGACATTTATATGGGTGTCTTTAGCTTTTTCTACAGCCATAGAGATATGGATAAGAAGAGCTCACGATACCCATATAAATATTGATACGAATTCGTAAAGACAATCATATAACCGGCTATAGAAGAAGCTTAAGACACCCATAGGAATGTTAATGCGAATAGCTTAAGACAACCACAGAACCGGCCATAGAAGACGCTAAAGACAGCCATAGAATCGGCTATACAAGAAG
This sequence comes from Haemaphysalis longicornis, assembly GCA_013339765.2. Classification (NCBI taxonomy): domain Eukaryota; kingdom Metazoa; phylum Arthropoda; class Arachnida; order Ixodida; family Ixodidae; genus Haemaphysalis; species Haemaphysalis longicornis. The sequence goes on from CM023451.1 coordinate 18,115,066, forward strand.
CTAAAGACACTCATAGAAATTCCGATACTAATAGCTAAAGACTACAATAGAACTGGCTCTAGAAGAAGCTAAAGACATTCATATAAATGTCGATACGAATCGCTAAAGACAACCATAGAAACGTGTAAACATAATTGAGCCAAATAGCGAAAGACGACCACAAAAAGGATTTTCTATAGCCGACCATTCGATATTTTTGTATGAGCATCATCTGTCCGAGGTAGTTACATTTATTTATTTCACATACCCTCAATCGCTTACGCATTGTAGAGAAGAGTGGGGTACATAGAAAAAGAAAATGTAGGTGAACATGATGGCGACACAAAAACTGCAGGCTGCCATGCTACACAGGTAATGCAACAATGCACAAAACAGCAGCACTGTAAAAACAACCCAAGAGTAAGGATGCATAGGATGCATAGGCCGCTGGAATCCGCGCACCCTATATAGCAATATGAAAATGAGTTGTGCCGCATTGTCTCCCAGAAAAAAAGCTAATAAAATCTGACAAAAAGGATAATAAAGGAAGGTATTCGTGTTACGTTGGGTTATCGCGACTTGATTATTGTTATGTATACGAACAGAAAGGTACGCAAGGAGCGAGATAACAGTATTTTTAGGTGAAGCATGATTGTATCTCTTGAGAAAGAGACTAAGGCAAAAAACTTTCCGACGCACAATAAACAAGGTAAAGAAAATCTAGACTTCATGGATGTGACACTGGCTGTGCAGTTCTAATAGGATAGGATGAACCAACCTGGGTTGTTTCGTACAAGTTCAACGGCTTCATCAAAATTAGCGTGACAGGGATCTCTTACAGCAATGGCATACTCAAGTTTGAATCGCACTAACGTTTTATACGAAAGTTGTTTTAATGAAACATAGGCTGTGTTAAACTTGCTCCGCAGATAACCTAGCATGCGGTTCTCATTGCTTGATATGGTCTCGATATGTGGTTTCCACGATAATGTTGAAGTTAGGTGCACGCCTAGATAACGGTAAGGTTTTGCGCTTTTAAAGTGAATGTTGCTTAGCTTATATACAGGGGCATCCTCATTGAGATGCGAGACGCGAATTTACATTTGTCTGAATTTAGTTCCATCATCCAATTTTCACACCCAGACATAATGTTATCTAAATATTGCTGCAACTTGATCATGTCATTATCATTATTGATTTAGCGATAAATGACGCCATCCTCTGCATTTAAATGTACGGGAGAAGAGACACAACAAGGTAAATCATTAATGTAAACAGGAAAGGGTAATGAACATAAGACAGAACCTTGCGGTAGACCAGACGTTGCTTTGATTAGAGGGGAGTCATTGTCATTAATAGTTACTGTTCCCGGTTGGTACGAAAGCATTACGCCATGTTAATGTTGTGGCGTCTAAAATTAATCTGCGGAGTTTTAATATCACTAATGTGTGGTTAACCTGGTCAAACGCATCCCGGAAATAAAAAAGGCAATCTGCTTTTTTTACATCTTTTTCTTCTTCTAGCGCCTGGTTTTCTAAGCTGAAGAGAGCAATTTCGGCAGTCGTATTCGGCATGACTTTAAATTTATTCTTGTTTTAATATCCACCGCCATGGTTTCTACTTGATTTGCTGAAGCATTCTTTTGCAGGTGCTCTGCAGACCCACTCAGAAATACTAGGTCCCGTGCAAACCTCAAATGACTCAAGTATTCTTGGTGTATCCTTATTCACCTGTTTTCTTTAGCCAAACTTTATAAACACCCCCCTCCAGACATGCTGTGAACAGTGTTGGCGAGACCATGTCTCTCTGCCCTACTCTTTTTCGGAACAAAAATTTTTCGTTTTTCTTGGGAAGTGTTATTCTTGCCATAAAATCCCTGATACATGTCGGATAGGTTGCTTATGTAAATATCTTATATTCCATGGTTCATTATTGCTTTCAGCACTGCGCTGGTTTCTACTGATTCAAACGGTCTATCATAGCACATAAACACCATGTAAAGACGCTATGACAATCTCCATTTTTCTACCAGTTCTCTGACAACACGGATGCAACACATATTTGAGCGCCCTTTTCTAAACCCAGCCTGCTCTCCGGGTTGTAGGGAAACCAGTTTGTCTTTCATACCGTTAATATTATTTTGGTAAAAAACTAGTAAATAACAGAGTGAGGTTATGGGTCTGTAATTCCCAAGTTCCTTGGTATCTCCTTTAAGTGAATCAGAATAACGTTGCGTTTTTCAGAGGTATGGGTACTTTTCGAGGCATTAATTAAGCGTTCCGAAAATACTGCACCAAGCTTTTCAGTACTATATCCCCTCTGTCCTTCAAAATATTCACGGTTATCCTGTGGTCACCAGCAGCTTTTCCTATTTTCATGTCTTCGGGAGCCTTTCGTACTTCAAGTTAAGTAACTAGTAGAACATCGCAAGCATGCAATCGCAGTTGTTTCGTTTTATCTAACGTCACTGGCATACAGTCTGGAGTATAATCGTTCTGCTACCTTTATTATCTGGTTCATGTTGCGCGTAATGTTACCCTGTTTGCCTCCAAGTGAGTACATTCAGCCGTTGCTGATGGCGAGCTTCCTCTTAGCTGTGTTCACACTTCCTCCAACTTGCAGCGTTTCCTTGATTCTTGCATTGTTCTATGTATGAACAACGTTTGTTTTACTTCGGTTAATCAGTTTCCACAGCTCTTCTAACTCAGTTTGATGCACCGAACTTGACACCTTTATGCTCTTACGTTCCCAATTAGTTCCTTCGTTTTCTTAGAGATTTGTTCAGTTTCTTTTTATATGTTGCTTCTCACACAGCTGCTCAAGATGCTGTAATGGCCGTTGTTACGTTATCGTTTGCTCTGTGAACGCAATTCTCGTTCTGCTCGTGGAGACGCGCGCACTTTTTTTGGAGAGATATTTTAAAGTCCTCTGGCATGGCTGTGACTGACCCTATACTGGTTTTCTTACTTTTCGCGAGTTTCCTTTTTTTTCTTCTTAGATTCAAGCTTACCTTTCATCTAACCTCCTATAATCGCTGTTGCGCACCTTACCTAGCGCCTGTACTTACTGCAGAATATCCAGGCCCCAACGTAAAACAAGTCAATTTCATTTTTTGTTGTACCATCAGCACTTTTCTATGTTTTCTTACTTTTTGTTTGTAGAAGAATGCGTTCAATCAACCGCAGGTTATTTCTCGCCCCAAATTCCACCAGTGTATCTTCTCCATTGCTGCGATTGTATATTCCAAGGTTCTCCGCGTACTTTTCTCCCTTTTGCGCTTACGGGCTTTTGCATTACCAGTTCCCATCACACTCGGTGAACAGTGTTGTTTACCTTCTTTATTGCTCATTGCCGTAACCTCGAAGAAATGTGTACGACTATTATCGAAGCTAGTTGTTTGGGCATAGGCCTGGGCTATTTTTAATCTAAACGCTTCTTTAGTTTGTTTCACAACAGCTGCGACCCCTTTTCGTTATATGCTGAATGATTTCTTCCTCGTTGCCGGGTAATCCTTTGTGGATTAGAAATGCCCCTTCAGTGTTCTTTCTTCTCGTGGAGTCCTCTGCAGCATAATATATGCCTGCTATTCAGCCCCATGAATCCCTCTCCTGTTCTAACTGCGCTTCACCTCATGATATCCAATCTGATGTCGGAGAGCACCTCTAGTCATACAGGTAAGCTTCTCTCGCTAGCGAGGGTTCGTGCGTTAAACATTGCAAGGGTCATGTTTCCAATGCGACCTGTCCCGACCCAGAAATTCTTGGCACCCTGTGCCTGTGGCGCTGGCCTCACAGCCGCCGTGGTAGGGTGCTCTTACTGCTGCTGGTGAATGCGAACCAAATTTTTTTGGTAATTCATGGCAGGTTGTGGCCAACTATTACTCCAGGGGTGGCGATATCCTTCTCTGCTGAGTGAGTGCTGTTTGTGTACCAAAGAGCCTTCCCAGCAGGGTTGGGCGTGTCTGGTTAGGCCTCTCAAGTATCCGGGATGATGTCTACTTGAGGAGCAGGCACTTTCGGTGCTCTCCATACCTGCGTTGGTTGAAATCAGAAAGCCAGGCTCCATTTCGGCGCAACGTCGACTGGCGGACAATGCTCTCTTGCGTTCGCACGAATATCTCGCCCTGATAAACTGTAGCTGCGGTTTCTTTAAATTTGATTGCGCGTCGGCTCTGGTGAGAAACAGCAGTGCCCTCTGCACGCACACCCGGCAAATAAAATAATAAATGAACGAAACCGCGTACCTGCCGTAACCAGAACCCCAGATCCTGCTTCAAAGACATCTAGACGCTTCGGAGGCACATCGACTGGCGCACAAGCTTCTCTTGCGTTCGCGGGAAGAACGTGCACTCTCGCAAATAAAGCGACACGTAAAACTCCTCTTTTAGTGTTCTAGGCAAAATGCCTCATTCATTATACAGATCCTCAACTGCGGGCATGGAAAAGGAGCAAGCTGGAAATCGACGTTCACTAGGTTGGGGTTTGCAAAGTATGTTTTTTCACTTTAACAACGAAACAAACGAGCAAAAAATGCTGCGCACTGACACGAATGTAACGAGAGAAAGAAATCTTCCATTCATGCTATCGTTTGTTTATTTTTTTCGCCTACAGAGACAGGTCCCCGAACAAAGGTGCCGCACGTGAAAGAACAAAACAGCCATAAATACTCATATATGTCAAGATAAGAAGTTTCTCTCCGCCTCTCACACAATTTTTAAAAGATTGGGGGAAAGGCAATGTAAACGTCATCATGTCTGCAGCATAAAAGCTGTCTTGGCTATGCACTGGTCCGGTTGCCAAGAAAAGACAAAGTGCGGGGTTATTACCAACGTCAGTACGTGGGCTGCACTGACATGTTTAGGCAGCCATTTTTGTGTCAGAGAAAATTAGGGGTGCATCAATCAATGGCTTTCTGGACACGCCAATCGAGCGTAAAAGAGGACAGATGTAAACTTGGTTAGTCATACCCACGATTTCAAGTGTTCGCCTCTGTTCGAAGTATGCGCGGTTGTGCTTCGTGACTCTTATCAGTGCGAACGGGAGGTTTTGGAAACAGTTGAAATGCATCGTGAGGGGCAAAGGTTACGACAGCTTGACATGCGTACTTTTTGACAGCGATAGAGCTTTCCTTCCTTGGCGCGTGCATGACATAGGGGATAAGGAGGTAAGTGAGCAACCTGCACACTGCATACCTGCTTTGTTTTAGTGTTTTGTTAGCCTTTTTCCAACTTCAGCAGTTGCTGGTTGACTCGAAGTTGTAAAGTTAGCTGACAATTTGAAATAAGCGGAGTTTTGAGCTAAGCAAAATGCCGAATGTTTGTGGCCAGGCGATCCATAATAAGAATTAGTGCTGGTATCAAATACTCCAGCGAAGAGGGTGCTTTTTAATAACGAGTGAAAAATTCTCCACGCAAAATGTTTTAATATTCTGCGAAAAACCTGCGTCATGCTCGCTCGTTTCGTGTTCGTATCTGGTCTCAGAAAAGCTTTCATCGAGCCTGCTGAATGCATCGCCACCGTTTGTTAGTAGCCACCGCTAAATATACATTGGTGCAAAGGAGGCCAGCATGTTCCATGTTTCCCCGTTGTAGGCCACCTCTAGAGGTACTCGTCATCTGCATAATCAAATGCGTCGTCACAGCTATCTCAAAGATGTAGGAACCGGACAGAATTCCCGGTTACGGAATATCTCTCCCGTACAGTGCGGTCTCTAGGTAAATTACGAGTTCATGACCGCTTTCGGCACGTCGGGCAGCTAAGAATTGTTATGACTCATTGGTGGCACCTCGACAACGACATGGTGGTGACAATTTGAGCATTGCTTCCAACGAGCCAATGCCCGCGGGACAGCAGGCAAAAGCCTTAACGGATTGGGGGGGAAGGGGGGGGGGAGTAGGGGGGACTAGGGGACTACTGCTTGCGGACTGCAGGTAAGGAGCCGCCGACCACAGCCACTCTGTGACACTCCGGGCGCTTCCCTCGGAGGCGGAACGACCAGGAAATCGAGGAACCCAAAAGTGGCTGCGGCGGCCCGACGACAAACACGAGCGATTAGCTCCCAGTGAAGGCAAGGAACTCGGAGGTCTCGCGTGCTTTAGCGACCTGCATGTTGGCACGGATGAAACCCCCGCTTTACACTGGCCTCTGTCAAGTGTCGTGTTGCATGTGTGTGGGCGTGCTATCTTGAAGGGCGTGTCACTTCCTGGGGGCGGTGCAGCCGGGCGAGAAGCTGGGAATCCTCATTGTGTCCGACAGTATTTTTGTGGATAGTGATCCTGAAACTAGGAATCGAAGGAGCGAGTAATTATAAAAAGGTCTTGCTGCAGTTCTCCGGATCATTCCTTGTATTCATCACTGTAAAGTTGTGAATAAACCCGTTAAGGTTTCGCACTAAGATATCCACTTGTCTCGGCTCGGATGAATTGACGGCGACCGGCCCCCCTACCCGCAGACTGCACACACTACCACTCGCCACAGCTTTCGAATGGAGACCTTATAAACTGCCTGTAAAGGACTTTTCTTATGTCTTGTCTTCGAATATTTCGAGCTACCCGTTATCCCGGAAGAAATGGTTTCAGGTTTAAGGAGGCAAATACATAGCGCATTGGCAGGTAAATGCGTGACGAGAAAAATCTGCCGCATAACTGATATTCTGAGACATTCAAACTTACTTTAACAGTGGATTACTGTATATATGTCAATTTTCCAATAAAATTCCAGTTTTATGCAGCGCACGTCAGTGTCCGCTGCTCCCTGTGTCTATATATATGAGCTCGCGAAAGTCTTATCAAGGAAACACTAAGCCCGCAAAAGCACTTCAAAATTTCAGATGCTTGCCGAAGCAAAGAAACACGTTATTATTAGACATAAAAACAGTACGTTTCTGTGAAAAGTTCAAACCTGTAATAAATATATACGAGGCTGCCAAAGTTTACATAGCATGAAGCAGAGGCCATAGAATCGCGAACGTTGTTCCAAAGCCGTACAGCACGGGGGAGGACAGATGACTTGAAAGTTCCCGTGAAATTGTAAGTGCGTTAAAAGCTGTAGGGTAGTGGGTGAGTAGCCGACGTGACGTAATTGAGGGGCATCGAAAATAAATGGTGCTACTGTCGAGGGGTAAATATATTTATGGGAAAGGCGTGTGACTGCGAAAGAGCGACGTGTGGTATTGATGGAGACAGCAGTCATGTTTGATCGGTGTGACGCTAGAATTTCTGGTTGTAATTTCGAGTAATGAGCGCGCAGCTCGAGATTGGTGGGATTCAATGATATCTATAAAATGTTTTTAATGGGGTGGCCTATCAGACCAAGCAAATTCCTATTGTAGGGGAAGAAATGTTTGAAAAGCTAGTTTCGAACCTTTTCAGGGCATGGCGAAAACTGCGTCATGAATAAAAAAAGGGATCGAAATGCTCTTGCCGAAAATGCTACAGATAAGGTGAGGCCAAGACAAATTGAGCGCTAGAGTGATACGTAGATTCTTGTATGTCGACGTTCGCATAGGTCAGTTTTTATTTAAGGTGTAGGAAAGTACGTAGTTTAGTCGTTTAACACTAAATATCTTAACTTTGTCCTAACTAAACCGAGTTTTGAGCATTCTTAACTTGCTACACAAATCCTTGGCGCTTGCCCTCCTTCTTGCTGGCACTTACTGTCCTCCTGGCTTCCTCTCCCCCCTCTTTACATCGCTCCAACCGCATTACCACATTTCGTCCCATGAAAGCCTCGACCAAGAAAAGCTTCTCGGTTTAAAAGCTTAAAACACTCAGCAAAGAGCGCGCTTTCTACGTGAAGATCGGGTAGTAGCCTGCAGTGAAAGCTATCTGCACACCTGCAACATGACACTGGCAATAGGAAGCATAGTTTCCTTCACGTGGTGGCTAGCGCACGTGGTTTGGTGGCAGTTCAGTTCACGCTTCTTGTCACTCTCGTTAACCCTGTGGGAGGCTGCAGACCACATCATAAGAGACAGCGTATCAGTGCAGCGTTTCACGAATTGACACCAGCTGAAAAGCACGCCATCATCCACATTACAGAATTCAGGCATGGTGGAAGAAAAATTGAAAAAGCGAAAACGCCTGTGCGTTCCATGGGTTCGGGATAAGGAACCTTAGGTTGTCAAAATAAATCCGCAAACCTCCACTAAGGCACTAATATTTGCCTGTGGGCATCGGCGCCTTAATCCTCTCAATCAATCAATCAATCAATCAATCAATCAATCAATCAATCAATCAATCAATCAATCATCATCAATCAGTCATCAGTCATCAATCAGTCAGTCAGTCAGTCAGTCAGTCAGTCATCAATCAATCAATCAATCAATCAATCAATCAATCAATCAATCAATCAATCAATCAATCAATCATCAAACTTACAGATACCACACATAGCCGTACACATAATAAAGCGGGAAAAGTAACAACCCGAAACCAGGAGTAATAAACACGACAGGATCGAGCGCTACTATCAGCTAAAGGTTTTATTAGAACATACGAAATTATATACCTAAAGAAAACACGCAACACGAAGACATATCTATGATTACTACACTTCGGAGTTAAGAGGGTTGTTATTTTGCCGAACTCGCCCTGCTTTATTTGTTACTTCCTACATGTAACGTTTATTGGGATGAGGATCAAGGACGTAATGTCCGCCGGTTTACTTTTAATTGTAGCTCACACCTGCAGCAGGGCAACGCTAACCTTGAGCGCCACGTGCTAAAATGCGTTTTGTTAATTGGGTTCACCATTTCATTTTTTTATTTTCTTTGTTTTGTCAATGTGCAGGTGTTAGCGAGATTCCACAGACACCTTTTCCGGTAGCTCTTCGTTGCCCTGCCTCGCTCCACATTTTGATACCACATCGCAACCATTACAGCTCCGCAGCTATCAGAAATCACACGCCTAATGAGATTTTCGCGACACTCCATAAACATCTAATATTACAACAGAAAACCTAACACCACATGAAATGTGCATCATACCCTTTGGACTGTAATCTTTTGTTTGCTTCAGCGAGAAAATACACTTTTCAGAGTGGTGTGAAATTTTCGAAATTTTCAAGCTGGCATATATCTAAAAGCAAAAGCTTTCGTTGTTACTCTCTCCACATGGGGTCGTCGATGGATAGCTACTGTTTTAATTAACCAAGTGCCATGATATACACCTTATGCATTAGCATGTTTTTTGCTATGCCATTTCCAGTGATACTGAGTTCATTCTGAACGTATGTAGCGTGGAAACATTTTGAGGGGTTATTTTATTTTTCATTTCCCAGTATTGATAACTGTATTTGGGCAGCACTGGCGGGGGAAATAATAAAATTTTTCAGAATAACAGGCACCCGCCACTGTGCAGATATACCTATGTTAGAAATAACATCGCCTCTTTCGGGAGTATAGGACACCGAGAAAGAGGGAAATTTGGTAGTGATATAGCAAAGGATGCGTTTGAGCAGCGGATTCTGGCATCGATGAATCCCTTCGACCCCCTTTAGATTACGTGTCTAAAAAAAGACATATGTTAAATTATACACCTAGGCCTATGTATAACGTTCCACATGAAAAGCCGGCTCAGAGTTCATATTTGGTGCAAAGAAAAAAATGTGGGTATATTTACTTTGTTCGTGTATTGTGGTATAACACCGGAAAAACCTACCTGGAACTGTTCCATCCACTCACCTCAAATATTGACGTGACGCCAAGCTTGTATACGACCGGTATCACCAGCCGCGTCGCCAAGGGTAAGTACAGCACTGGCGACAGGCAACACCAAAAAATGTGCATTCCATATGCATAGAAGTGGCCGGGAAACGCGACCAGCGTTGTCGACGAACACACCGAGGCCACTGACGAAGCGGCCAACGGCAGCACACGCAGTGCTCGGTTTCCCAGAAACACTTCTGCTGTTGTGGCGCTGCTTGCTATTGCTGGAGGGGCTTTGCGGGCGGTGAAGTACAGACCCAGGACAAGGTTCCCCACAACCACGATTCCAAATATTGCGTACTCTACAACGTGAACCATCTTCGAAATTTGTCTTTCAGGACAAGTGCTCCTGCAAGTGTCCAATCAGGCTTGAATTACTCCCTTAATCTGAAAGCGAAGATATAAAAATATATAGGGTGACTAAAAGCCGAACCGAGAAGCTTTCAGTTCTCTATATTCAACTTCAACTTGAACTGTAGTATCTCTGTAGGTTATTTCTGATTGGGTGGGTAGAAGTCACATGGACGAAGGTTTAACTGTTAGAGTTGGATTGAAGCTGGTAATATGTGACATTTCTCGAGAAATAACAACGTGTATAATAACATAGGAACGTAGCGATGTACTGCGGTCACCTAAGCCATGTAAAAAACTTTGCAGCCAATATGGCGACCGTCGTACAAAATAAAAGGCTACAAAAATTACCCGTACATTCTGCCAGCTCCTTGAGGGCAACGTATGGTTGGTTGCTCGTTTGTTACACCATCTGGAATGAAAAGCGGTTTTCGTTCATGGCAGATGGCGCCGGAACCGACGCCGTAAACCTGACTCCGAAATAGGCACTCAAGTTTGTGTTATAATCATGGATCCCTGAAAATGAAAATTTCATTTCTTACCCTGCAAAACGTCTACAATCTGGAATATTTGAATTGCTAGTGAAATTATGGTGGCTTTTAGTTGTGTTTATGGGGGCAATTTATGTTGCTTTTAAGAAAACCTTGTTTAGCGAGAAGATGGTATCACAGTAGGGGGTGTTCGATGGGGTACTGCACGAGTAGGGGGGCAAGGGCTCATATTGATAATTTAAACGTAGGTAATCCTATTGTATGTGTCTATAACAAGCGCAAAAATAAAAGCTCTCACATGAACTGGCCTGGGCGCTGCGAACGAGCAGCTATAGTGAAGGGACGAAGTAAAAGTTGCCGCAGCTTGTAGTCGTAACGTGCAGGCCCCTTCTTTTTTTTACTTTTCTCTGCACTTTGCCACTTTGGTGCCTACTCCAGTTGTAGAGGAAGTGGTTTTAGTGCGCGCAATGCCAGAGTGACAAATAAAAAAGCCTGATTTTTGCAGCTGCCGCTGTACATACCTGTCAAACAAACATGCGCAAATCTCACGTGGAACGAAATCATGTGTCCTGGCAGCTGGAGGTGTCATTTGCAATAAAACAAGGCGCGTATAAATGAACCGACTGCATGACTGATTTAGGCGGAAAATATCCACATTCCCAATTGCTCTGACAAATCCTTTAAAAACGAGGACGTAAACGAGTGACATGGACACGAGTGACGCGAGTATAACCTTTCATGTCCTAAAGTCCTTCCAGCAATACTTACGGCTGTGCTGTTTATTAGCTTTTGGAGATCTGTATAATTGAAACTTTTTAACTAAAGTACACTTTTACGTCATTCTTTGATTCCACATTTGAAGCATTTCATTTAAACACCCAAAGCAAGAGGAAGGAGGGAGTGGTAGGACCAATGATTTGTAATGCGACATATTGGTGAAGTTCTTTAACAGAACGTGCTGTTGGGCGAGTTGGTACATACTGAATGGGAGGCTGAGCGCAAAAAAGACGAGGACGGTGGCAAACGCGACAGGCGCCTGTCACGTTTGCCACCGTCCTCGTCTTTTTTGCGCTAAGCCTCCCATTCTTTATTGGTGAAGGCAACGCTAGCTTTGTCCTTTTGGAACGATGCGCGAGTTTTACAACTACAGTATCTACAAGAAGTATCAAATGCCGTTTGTGTGTGTCTTACAACAATGGCAGCATAAAATTGCGCAACTTCGGAAAGAGCTCTGCCTGCAAGCTTCGTCGTTGTAAGCTGAGAGACCATGTAATGCTTTGCAAAATGCCAGTTGGCTAACCGCTCTCATACTTCTGAAGGCTGAACTGAGCAACGGGGTGGTTACTTTTTTTTTGTTGCGTGTTCTTTGGTTAGAATATCTTTTCCAATATTAAGCTACTTGCTAAGTAAAGCAAACTATTCAGTCATACGATAAAAACTTTACTAGTTTACTAGGCATTTCACAAAAAAAAATCTGTTATGCCGTTTTGTCCCCTCCATCTTTGGTACTTCAGAGCTGCAGCTTTTGTTTGCGATAATGGCGTAAATTTCGAGCTTTTATGACTGCGCGACTGTATGTGGGGGTGGGGGGCACACGTAAATGTATAGGTATGTAACCAGGTATCCTTCGGCGTTGTCAAGGGAACCCAAATTTTCGGCGTTTTCCGCACCGATGCTCTACTTGGGAGTAGAAAGGGTCAAAAGTTTTTTGCAAGAACAAAGAGGGTTCGGTTCTGCAGCCCTCCACACAGGTGCAGTCTCTATTGCAGGAAACTTCTGGTCACGGCGGCCGGTCTCGCGCGTTGACCTAGAACCCATTGGGACTCCATCCCAGAGCAATTGAGCAGGAGCGCCTTCCATGCCTCTCTGATAAATTTGTGCTTTGAGGGGCGCCACAGTGTAGGATTTGGGGATAGTTTTGATCGCCAGGGGATCTCTGACCTGCGCCGAAATCTCACCCCACGGACATTCTCGTTTTTTGCCTTAATCTGAAAAGAGAAAACGGCGCTTGAGAAAATATTTTAATTGTCGTTTCACATATACCTTTCACTTGATGGGTTATATTATAGGAATTGTTGAAAATCCAAGGCAGGGGTGGCGGGAAGAGAATGATTTTGAAGGGTAGAATGGAACTACTATACAATGAGGGTGGTACTATAGTGGCACCTACCACTAGCCAGCGGCTTTTTCTCTAACATTTCCAGAATCTTCCCGGCCAAGGGATAATTGGAGGATTAACGTCGTATACCCTTGATACCCAACACGGCGTACTCGCATGAAGCCTGCATGAGAAATCCTAGGCCCTTCAGGACTGACTATGGTCAAAACATGGCACTTGCCCTGGCCCGATTTGCCGAAGCACAGGTGTTGCATGCAGTGGAAGGATAAGTGGAAACGGAAAAATGAACTAACATGGTGCGGCTAACACAGACATGAAATCGATTCAGATCGCAACGTACCGCTCAGGGAACATGAGCGAGTGTTTTTACTACTGACCACACAAACACAGTGGGGCAAAATGACCGGTAAAAAGCGAACTGTTCATGTTATGTTCAGCATCTCAATTCATTTACCGCGTGGTCTGGAGGGTGGGTGTGACGTCGAATAATGATTTCCGGGCGTTGATCACCCTGGTTGTAGCTGCTAGGAGGTGCGCGCATTTGTTTTTCAGTAGACACCTGACGCATGTGCGGCTGTGGGTTGGCTAGCCTTGGTATACTTTTCTTTGCTGGCCCTGGTGCTCTTCACAAGGCTCGCTCTTAGGTAGGGCTTGAACGTTGGGATTCCACATACTGATCATGGCACCACTTTGTTAAAGAAACAGCGGAACGGGTAACGGAACTCCGTCTGCGTCGGGACTAAGCCCCGAGGCAGAAGAAGAAGAGGCGCTGAATTTTGTGCTGTTTGCTGTCGCGACCTTTTGAAGTCATTCCATGGGTTCCCGATTTTCTCCGACCCGCGCATCAGGATTATTAATATCTCGAGTATGGGGCGTGAGCGTTTGCAAGTGTTTCTGGAGGTTTGCAATGACTGTGTGGCCCGGTTAGTCTTAAATGCTGTTGGTAGCCGAAGCCGTATTCTTTCGACCACCCCATTCACCGTTCACCCTTCATGGAGTAATTGAATCGGATGATGAAATTTTTGCGACAGTAGACGGTTCGAACGGTGTCATCCCGAAGCTCCGTCAATTCTCAAGAGAGTTCATAGTAACAGCGCTAACAACACAAGAAGGCACAAACACGGCGCTGAGAGGGCAGCACCGTGTTTGTGCCCTCTTCTCCTTGTCTCGTGTCGTTAGCGCTGTTACTATGAATATGTACCAACTCGCCCAATCTTCTGTTTTAGTCTCAAGAGAGTAGTGATACGGTAGCTACGATCGCTTACCGTAAAACCAACCACTCCCGTATTACTGTTGGGAATGCCAGGCGTGAACCGCACGAGGATTCTGTGTACAATACACCGGCTGTTTACATTGTGCAGTCGTGTTCTCGTGTCTTCTGCAATCAGCTACTGGTTAGAGTGGTCACGGGTTGCGCCAAATTTTCCAGTGATCCGATAAACAATGTTACCGAGGTGGGGAAACTTTTAATGATCATGTTGCCTGACTTTCGGAGAAAGGTCAACGTCCCGGTACGAGAAAAAGTGATGGAAGTGTATTTTGATATGCAGAGCTTGGTCATTGCTCCGTCTACACAGCTCTCTCGTACTTCTGTCTACTCCCGCTCCGTTTACCCAACCCTCCCAGTACCTGGCTGGAGGTGACCGGGTGCTCCTCGCCCAGCTACAGCTCCTGACCGCCACTAGGGCTAAGGATTATTTGGCGCGCCTTCCTCGCCTGAGGGACACTCGCTAGGACAAAGTCTCGACAGAAATAAAGTTATCTCTCCCTCTTGTCTTTAGAGTAGAATTAAAGAACTACGTACTCAGGTGGCAGACAATAAACAAGGTGGGGCCAAGGTTTCAAACTTGCCAACACCGCCGCACGTTTTATAAGTGGACGTTCCGAAATATGATCAAACGGCGCAGAGCAGTGAGTCCCTCGGCTCCACGTTTCCAGAGGCAAATAGCACTCGTCAGTCAGCAACATGCAGGAGGCCGCCGCACATCTCAATGACCCCAGTCATGCCTTACCCTTTCTCCGTTTCTGCCTTCTGCTCATCCTGGCCCTCATACAATATAACCCCTCAAATCTACGTTTGGTAATGGCCAGTCTGGAGTCGGAGTAAAACAAGAAAATTAATCCCTACAAGATTGGTGTTCACCGTCGTGTTGCAGGCCGCACCTCCATAGATAATCTGGAAAAGCACTCGAGAACCACTTGCGGTTAAAAAATAGCGCTCAGAATTCCTCGCACGCCCCGCCGTATGCGGCAGTTCAAAAAATCTTTAGTGGATCCGAGTACGATTTCTGCAAATGTGCAAGCGAACTTCAACGCTCGCAATAGTCTGAACGGCCTGATGGAGCCGTTAGATATCGCACCTACTTGAAAGATCGTTATGGGAACAATGTACACATTATCGTGGTTTCCCCATCTGTGAAACAAACTCCTAAAAGACAGCGGCCATGTCCGTATTGGCAAATGCAACACTGGTACCGCGCACGTCTCAGTTCCCTCCTCGCATATCTCTCGGCAGAAGCTTGCAAGCTGGCTAGTTCGAAAGATATATTATTGGATACAGCTAGCGCGAACACTAAAAACATAAAAAAACCGGAACACAAGTTGTATCAATGGGCGCTTGATAGAGCATCAATTGTCATTAAAGGGCCCCCGGTAATGCCATAATTCTTCAGATTGTACTATGTGCACCGGATGTAAACCTAACTTTCCTGCCAGTGATATTTTGTTTAGGCAGCGTGAAAGAACGCCCCGCGATAGTATGAAGGAGTTCGACATAGTATAAAAACGAGACAAGTGCGTCATCCAAGCAAGCGTGGTCTTTATACCAAAAAGATTGGATAGATGCGTGGCCCTCAACTGCAGCCGGTGTCTATATGGTTGTCTTATCACTGTGGCTTTTTTTAAACTTGTTTCGCGCACGTTTCGCACTTGCTTGTGTAAACGTGTTTCACGCTGATCAACTAGCACAAGAACGATCTACTGTTCGCCCACTACGTCGATGATATCAAAGATGCCGCGATACATTGTTATGGAATGATCTCCGTTTCATGTACTGTAGTTCTCTGCCCATATATAGATGCCAAATAGATCATGCCAAAGATATTGCCATTAGAAAAAATTGCAGCACAGTGTCAAGAAAAAATATCTTCGGTGCCCCTTTGACCACTGCTTTGCAAAAATTGCCTTCCCTATCGGCGCTTTCGTCCCTTTTGACTTCCTTTGACAACTTAACCACCAAACACATTGGATTCTGTAGGTCTTCTCCTAGCACAACTCCTGCAAACTGAGTTCGCTAAAAATGACAAACTAGCCCAAAGTGCCTTAAGGATATTCGTCACCAGAAGCACGTATACAATGCCTTCGCAGGTTGATGATTTCACACTCGCGGAAATCCTAAAGGCCGTCGAGATTTGAACCCTAAAGCTGCTGCAGTCCTTGGTTGTATCACGATCTACTTAATGCAACCGTTATTTCTTTTTTACATCTTCGTTTTCGCTTCTTATATATAATTGTGGCTTACACCTCGGCCGTTTTCTCCCAATTGGCAGAATGCCAGAGTGTCTTGTATCATGAAGCCTGGTCGGCCACCGCAAGAACGATAACCGTACAGAAACATTTGTATCACCTCATTTTTGGCGAAGTCTTTGAACTCATGCTAATGCACGTCTTTATATTGTCATGCACACGTGAGAGATACCACATCCTAATCATATGCATTGACTCAAGGACAATGCTCGACATCCACTCCATATTGTCAAGTCGACAAAGACGAATAGGCATAATGAAATTGAATGATTTGGGGTTAACTTGGGCCCGCAGACAAGCGAACACAAAGTAACCTTGCTTTCTGCCCGCCGTCTCACACACAGCCCCCACGCCCAGCGTCTTCGTCAACCTCCGTCCCGCACGCGGCGTCCCAGTCCACTTAATGATCATGCGAGTTGTGGCCGGGAGTAGAATCTACGGTTTGTGCGTCGCGGCAACACC
Source organism: Haemaphysalis longicornis (assembly GCA_013339765.2). Lineage (NCBI taxonomy): Eukaryota > Metazoa > Arthropoda > Arachnida > Ixodida > Ixodidae > Haemaphysalis > Haemaphysalis longicornis. The sequence goes on from CM023451.1 coordinate 18,131,698, forward strand.
GGCGTGCGTGTGTGGAACCAGAGTAGCTCTGAGGCGATTGTTCAGCGCGCGGTATTATTCCCCTCTTAAGGAAACCATCGGCCCGATGCTCAAATAATAGGCACTTAATAAATGGAAAGTCAAGAACAACAAAAAAAAGAGCCGAGAGTTCCTTCAGTTCAATAGGTGGTTATGACAGGGCACAAACCATAGTTTCAGGCGCACACGATGCTATTTGCCACTACTGTGTAAATTGCATGGTACGATACACCACGCACACGCGCACAAGCACATCACACCGCAGGTACGCGTACGCTGTTACCGGCCAAAGTTCGGCTTTAGGCGGACTACGTGCACTGCTTCTGCACGCGGTTGATGGCGTTGTCGCACTGTTCCATCCGGCAGAACTTCGTAGGTGATATCGGAGAGGCGTTGCACTATCTCGTAAGGGCCGAAGTACCTGTGCAATAGTTTTTCTGACAATCCCGGACGGCGGATAGGTGTCCAGACCCAGACTCTGTCGCCCGGATGGTAGTACACTTCCCTATGGCGAAGGTTGTAGCGCGCGGCGTCCGATAGCTGTCGTGAGTTGGATGTGAATTCAGGTAAGTTGGCGGGTTTTTTTCGGCGCGCTCGGCGAACTGCTCCGCGTCTGGCGTGGCCAGAGGTTCTCCTTGAAAAGGTAGCATTGCATCAAGCATCGTCTGCCCTTCCCGCCCATACAGCAACGAAATGGTGTGAAGCGTGTTTCCTGCGTTGGCGTGCTGTAGGCAAACGTCCCATACGGCAGTATTTTGTTCACTTGTTTGTTGTACATCTACGTGCACAGATAACCTGCTAATGCACGTCTTTAAATTTTCATGCACGGGTGAGAACTCCCACATCCTAATCAATATGAGTTTATTCAAGGACAAAGCTCGACATCCGCTCCACATGTTCTTGGAATATTACTGCAGTATTGCAAAGATAAAGGCAGTGTTGCGCTAATCCTTTCTCGCGACCCCTATGAGGCTTTCCATTCAGTCTGGCATCGGGCTCTGCTTTATTTCTTCCGAATTCATAGCTGCCCTGGGAACATTTACTATCTTTCGTTATTGTTTTCGAAGGCTTTACAGTCCGTTAAAATGTTTTCTGAACAGATACAGGCAACGACAAAACAGGCAGCCCTCAAGGATCTTCACTGAGTATTCTGCTGTGGAATGCCTGTTCGTATGATTTAGTAAAGTTAGAAATACCTGAAGATACCTACATACAGGCATGGGCTGACTTCACCATAGCGGTAATAAAGGGTTGTACGAGAAGACACTTGGAAGACATTGCGGAGGAGGCACTGAAAAGAGTGCATAGATGGTGTCAAGGCGTCACGTTGGTATTGCATTCCTCAAAATGTGCCTGTCGGTTCGTATCTTGTGGGGTACCATGAGCGATACGCAAGGCTACTGTGAGAGTGGGCGGAGTCAGTATTAAGCCCGTCAACGAGCTAAAGATTTGAGTTGTCATTTTTTATCATCATCTGACAATTGTTGCTCCTACAAATTATTTGAAAGAACATAAATAAAAAGACGGCGGCATAAAAAAATGGCCCGTATGCATACTTACGTCAATAAAGATCACTTGCGAGAGTTTCACCTACACGTTGTACTTCCTGTGGCTGCATATCCACCTCCTGCGTTGTGGTATACACACCAACACGACAGCTTCAAGGCACGTGTGCCTTCTCTAATGAGATATCAATTATTTGCCGTGACAGGAGCACACACCATCACATGCACTGCTGCCCTCGAATTCATTGCAAATGTCGTCTACTGATCATTCACCTTCACATCCAAACTGGTTGGTTCTATCTTTTTCAGTGACAGCAAACTCGTTTAATCCTTTTGTTTCACCGGCAGCAAAAGATTACGTTTCCCACAGTTACATGTAACGCGCCTGAAATCAACTTTCTCGTTGACGTATCTTCGAATTATCCGGTACGATGAACTAGTATCCCCTTTCAACATTTGAGCGTCCAGCAGGTATCTCACATCATGTAAAATTGGCACTGCATGTATACCGACGGCTCCGAAATTTCTACATCTGCCGGTGCTGCGTTCGTCGTTTTTCAGATCTCTAAACCATACAAGCCGTTGAAAGATACGGCTTGGCTTCCCCCACTAGCTCCTTCAATTAAGAAACAATAGCCATGAACCAATTATTCTAGTATTTCTACTTTAACTCACACACTTGCGCGTAGCACATATATGCAGGCTGCCTATCTCTACTCATAGTCCTGAAGGTCGCTATCACCATTTCAACCAGCATCCACAACTTCAAGGACCTTAACTCTCTTGTACCGATGGTATCTTTATATATACCACGTCCCCAGTCACTCTGGCTTCTGGGGAAATGAACTTGCTGACTTTACAGCAAGTGACGCCGCAACGGTTGGCATTGATGTGCACGGAATAAATCACTAAACACATGGTACGTTCTGACTTACTTCGCTTATTGTGGCAGAGTTTGTGGTCGACCAATCACTGCAGTACAACACTATCATTGGACCCCGAGTGTTTTGGACACATAGAGGTGTTTCCCGCCGCCCAGAAAACTGACTACATTGTTGCAGGCTATTGACGCTTCCGCCTCACTACGTTTACCGTATTCCTGCAATTACCGAATAATTGCCAGAATGGCTTATTACCTACCGGAGGTCATTCACACAAGTCTCTACATTCAAAAATTGCAGAGACTCACAAAGCGTCCCCCTTGTACCACTGCACTGACATCATTACTTAATGATAGCGCAGCAATTAAAATTCCTATAGGCCTTGTGAACTGAGTACATCTGTAGCTAACGTTTGACTTTCTCACCTGCCTTTCTGGACGCTAACTACATCAAGAGATGAAGTCATGCGTGGTCCTTTGAGTGTCGTGGTGCTATAGTGTTGGGGAGTGTGATAGAGCAGTGTTGGTAATTTGTGGTGGCTTTTCCTAAGCACCTAATACGTGTTAGTAGTGGCTCCGCTTCGTTTGAGTCCTTTGTTGTGAATGATAAACTCCAGTTTCAGAACAAAGCGATGCAGACACGGCAGCGCCGGAAAAAGTATTTATACTGAACGACTGTAGAATGGGAAAGACGGTGGAAAGTTTAGTACACGATCGGGTTTACTTTCCGACCCCGTACTGCTTCTTTGAACTGTGTGGTTTTGTGTCACTTCTAGCGTGTTTTTTCCTGGGTGATCAGTTTTAGTGTGATTTTGTGCTCGTGGGTCTGTATGCGCTGGACAAGGATCACTGATGCACTAACAAATTTCGCAATTTCCTAAAACTTGCTCTAATGACATTTATTGTTTACTGTTTTCCACGCATTTGAGTGTGTTCTCATTTCTTAACTCTCTTCAACTGTTTTCACATCTTCAATTTCATATTGTAAGATTTATAAATCAGCTCTTCTGTACATGATTCTTCTAATGTGAATGTAGACTATAGCGCCCTTAGATGTCGAGTGTTTCTTGGTTACTCGGTTGTTTTTTTTAAATCAAGATCAAATCGGCTTCCTTCTAAAAATCTTGTTGTTCCATTCCCATTTTATTTATTTTTAATTGGTTTTAACTTGCGATCGCTTCGTTGGTGTTTTTTGTCCTAGATTCTTTTATGTGTGATTTAGAGGACAGGAATGAAATTGCGATTAAATTGGACGTGAGTGTTTCATCAGTGGGGGAATGGAATCGCTATACAATGATGGTGATGTAGGGGGCAGCTGCCAATGGCGCCCTTTTTTTTGGCAAATATTTTCAACACGAATAAAGCGTGTTCAAACAAGAAGCAAACGTCAAAATAAAAGATGCAGTCTTGTTCTCAGTTCAGTAAAACTACTGCCATGGGTATTTGTGGAACCGCCCCCACAACCAAAGTGATGGTTCGAAGGATTGATATTCTCAGGATACACTCCCAGCTTGACGTAGAGGCTCAGTCAAACTGGGTATTCCGGAATTTCTAAGCTCGAAACTAAAAGAGGCGCTAGGCCTGTTTTCCAATTACTAACAATATGTTTATCCCTCACTGGTATACAAGTATAACTTGAGCCCAGTGCTTGAACACACAAGCTTTACGCAAAAATGTAATTCAGATTTTTAATGCAATCAACGTCCTAGGGGAACCAACTAATTCCGCGAATAGCTACTGCTCAGATGGCCCGCTTTGAAGGGACTCTGTAATACTTACGATAGACGCTTTCACTCTTCCCTTCTCGTCTGGAAGCACTGCGAAGTCTAGAGCTATCTCCAGCTGTAGCACTGCGTTAGTTGCTCGTCGCAGCAGATACGCCTTCTGTTTCTGCTTTGCTTTTGGGACTCTCTTTACAAAGTGGCTATCCAACCGGTTCATACCCCCAACTGCAGGATTGCCCGCCAGCACCCGCGGCACCGGTGTAATGACATAATTTCAGTGGTCAGAAACGCCCAGACCGGAATAAGAGAAAATCTTACGCGCAAATGTCTAAGTTATCTGATGGGCATACAGCAGTTTTTTGGCTGAGGTACTTTGCGACCCACTAATATGTGCACTGGAAGTGTTGATTTCCTCCTTTCTGCAAGAATTTAGGATTTCCGAATACTTGGAAACCTGTTGCAGTGTTCCTTTATGTGCCCAGCTGACCCGTTTCACCACCAGGCTGCAGGAGACTGTAACCTGAAAGCAGGCAAGAGTAAGCGTAGTGCACAAAGGAATGGTAACTTTACTAGGACCTTTGCTAGTATTACGCTGTTGCGCTCTATATGTTTTGTGAGTCCCATTATCTGTTTTTACCATTCACATAATATTATGTGGTCATATCGTAATGCCATGTAGAGTTGAAAGAGACCAAAAGAAGCTTGAGGTACGAACAGCACTTAAGCACCAATCGTATTTTTCAACATCAGAAGTTTGACTCGTAATGATCACCAACACAAGAAGAAAAAAACCATTACAGAAACATACACATGACCCTGGTCCACACTCACATACACGGGAATAATATAAACAAACAACGGGACCATGTGCGCAATGAATGGTTCTCCTTGTATGACCCAAAGAGATTACAGGGTCAAATAAGTCGAGTAACTAACGTAGCTTATGCCATCACGAAAGCATAAAAGCCTTTACAGATGCCCAGCTTTCGTTACAACAGATGCATTGCCTAGCGTGAAACAGCGCGAAATAAACACAGCAGGAAAAGAGAAAGAGCTCCCAACCCAACGCAGAATAATTTCACATGCCATAAGCAGAATATACAGACAGCCAGTGACTTCAGACTCTACAGAGATTTATAAAAAGTAAATTAGAAAGAAATTGAATTCTCCGTTAGGAATTTTATTTTCTGAAAACCTTCATAGCGCCTCAAGTAACACCTCACCTGCATTTGAGCATTGATTGCTTGTCAACCGATACACAATCTTATGGGAAGTTAATTCTATAACGCGCTTCGAATGCGGAAGTCTAGAGCTCATCATAAAAATTTACGCAGCTTGCATTAGCGGTGCAAGCCTGGAGAAACAGCAGACCTGGTGGCCCTTTTCTCTTCGCCGGACACCCGGCTGTTGCATCATAATCATCAGCACCTGCCGCAGCTGACTAGGTTTACAGCAGAATGAAGGCCTCCGCATTGATCTCCAACCGCTCCCATCCCGCGGCTCTCAAGTTCATTCTGTGCATCGAAATCGGCTTATTTTGACCCTCCATCGTGTTACTGGTCATACACTTTCTCTAGGGCCGTCTTTCGGTGGCCCCTCTGTCAAACTGGTAGACCGCGGATCGTTAATTCCCCTAATCACGCGGGACAGCCCAAGCCCATTTCTTTTTATTTATTACAACTATGATATCTCTTAATGTACTTTGTTTCCTGATCCCGGGAGCTCGTTTCCCGTTTTTAAGCATTAACTCGATCAATGACAATAAAAACTGGGACCGACCAAGAATGTTTAGGATCCAAAGAAAGCACGTTTCGGCTCCCGTACGTGTGCCTTGTTCACAAATTTGTGAACAAGGCAGCCGTACGGGAGCCGAAACGTCTTTCTTTGGATCTTAAACATTTTTGGTCGGTGCCAGTTTTTTATTCTCATGTATTTTCCTGATCAGACGGTTTTCCGTCCAACCCTCGATTTCATTAACTCGATCAATAGTCGTTGTATCGCCAATTGAGCCTACCTAAGGTTGCTCTCAAGTTGTTTATTAAGGCGCGAAATTTCCGCTCGATATGACTCAGATCGTTTCCGATCGTTTCCGCTCCCTATGACTGCGAGGCCGATCATCTCGCCAGCAGGACTTCGCATCTCTCCTAGCGTGGACCGCGTTAGCACGCCCTAGAACTCGCGGCCAAGTCTACAGCTAACGCCCGCACTACCAACCCAAAGGGAATGCTGTGCGCAGTGAATACGATGAGAGCTCAATACAAGAAAGAGAAAAAAATAATGACAGCTCAGTAATATAGACACCGGTTTCATAAGCGAGGGAGCCAGGTTCGATTCCGACCACGGCAAACATTGTATCCGCAATTGGCAGTGCATGCCATGATTCCCAACCGCTGCCGACATGTTCCTCCGGGGATTTTGGTTTGGCCCAGGGATTAGGGTGCCGGTTGCATGACGTAAAGCTGCCCATTTCGATTTTCGGGGGCTGCCAAACCACAATTTTAGGCTTCGGGGTTTTCTGAATACGAGAGACAGATTTGGGTCCGCCTAAACGACTTTGGTTTGTAAAATACTTCGTTGCTTCTACACCGTGCTTACGTGTTTTCTTCGCTTGTCGTTTTTCGTACTTTGATGCAACTTACGACAACAGTCGGAGTGGCCGAGATTACCGCGGCAGCGTTCTTATGCTCAGAGCTCTCCCCCGTGTGCATAAGGACACATGGGTCCAAATAAAACCACACCCAGGCGTATTTTATAACAGGAAGCTTTCTTTGACCCTCTCGTGGTCTTTCGAGGTGTTCTGCTGGCGGCTGTTCCCTTGGCCAAATGCACCGCTCGTACCTTGCGGCTCCTGCCAGCCCGCCGCTCCCAGTGGCGAGAAGCATGCTGGGTTTCTCACAAAACCCCCAGATGCCCCCCTCGTCTCCGCATGAATTCTTTCATTCATGCCACCGCTACTCGATGCGTCTGAAAAGCATGCGAGCACGCGCCTCACAGGGAGCGATCCGAGGTTCCGAAGCTGCCTTGGTTCCGCCGCTAAAGAAGCAGCCTGTCTTGTCAGAGGTTGATTACTGGATGGCAGTCGTGCTGCGCTTTCATCGCTCCTAGCGCACAGGCTTGAAAATCTGCAACCAGTTGCTCCCCTACCCCGGATGCCCTCAACACTGTCCTAATCTGCCCGCTGTTACTGCCGCCGCATCAAGCTCTGGAGATTTAAAGGCAACCACGTCTGCGTGCTGGCCACACTCTAGAAAGCGATCCGAGGCTGCGGAACTGCCTTCTTTTAGCCATTAAAAACACCCCGCCTTGTCTCAGTTAAAAACACAATCCTTTGTTTATTGCCGGGTGGGTCACTTGCTAACGGTCGCTGAGATCGTTTCTGGTGGTATGGGGCGTAGTGTTGTCTCTTTAGCTAAAGAATTCGAATAGTTTAAGATTGTGAGGCACAAACAACTGCGTTATTTTACTGATTAGATGAATGCTTTCAAGGTTTTTACTCTGTTATGCAGCTGATTTAAAAAAAAGCTGCAAGGTAATTTTTTGGAACTCGAGAAATCTGTTCAATTCATGAGCGATGCACCTGATGCCGCTAAAGACGAAAATGTGAGTCATGTTGTGCAGAACAATGAATTCTGAAGGAAAAATAAACTGTGAAGAAAAAATGAGGCTCTCGAACGCAAGGTTGCTCAACAGAACCGGTGCTCGCGCGAACAATCTTAAAGCCACATGTGTTCCCTTTACTAAAGGCGAAGATTGCCACGGGTTATTACACCTGCGCGGTCACCAGGTCAAGTGCCCACTCAGGAAAGACAATATTAACACTGCCCATAGAGTACCAACTGGAATGGAGAATGAAATCAACGTATTAGTTAGATTCTATTCCCGTGACAAGCGATCGGAATTTCTCGCCAAAGCCCACCACACCCGCCCAACTACTACTAGTCAAAGATTTCCTGAAATGCAGCAGACGCTACTTTAGGTCAATAAGCATCTGACTGCGGCAAACAACCTTCTTTCCAAGGTACTTGCTCTAAAAAGGAGGTATAACTGGGTTTATTTATGGTCTAAAAATGGTGTGATGAAGGCCGCGCAATATACCGTGGGCCTTGTCTTACACATCGCTTTCAAAAATGACCTGAATGTCTTCTCGTTAAAATCCTTAATCAGTCAACTCTGTTGCTTCCTTGCCTATGCTACTTTAGTGCATGTGATACGCTGTTAATCTGGTATCAGCTGCTCTGATGATCCTGTGATAAGAATGGTATTCATGTGATACTGTTACTGGTATGATGACCTGTTTGGTGACACCGCAGTTTGTGTACGTAATGGTATTAGTTACCGGAGATGTCATGACCTCAACAATATTATGGCAAACTGTAAATGCGGATGGGTTGAACTTGATTCCATCGATTCATCTGAATCATAAGAGAACTGTTTCGTAATGAGTGTGTCGGTCCCCTTCCTCTGACGATTCACAATTCTGCCATGCATTCTTTCTCATTCTTGATAAAAATGCTTGAGAGCGCACCTGGGAGCCCTAATCGCGGCGCTGGTGTGCCGACTGCTGACATACCAGTGTGGCTATCGGGCGCTGCTGTTCCAGCTGTACGAGCGGCTAGAAACACGCCGCGACTGAATATGAGCTGAATCGGCTATTGACCATAGCCCTTGGGCATTCCGAACTGCATGACTATTTTGCGTACCTTCTAACGTTTGGCTGTGATTCCGCGTGACCCAATCCCCCCCTGTCTTATGTCCCTCCGTCTGCTGTCCTGTGCTTGTCCTTCATCTTGTTAAATATAGTCTTTGAGTTTTTAAAGAGTGTTCGACTCTGCCTGCGTGGTCCGTGCCTAATTTATAACCGACACCTTATGAAACTATCAGTTCAACCGCGTTCTTGCGAAGGAAACATTCATTGACGTTATTTCTAGTAGGGAGTGGTCTCGTATTCTCAGCTTATATAACTACGAAGACGCTAAAGATGAGTTATCAAATGTTGTAATTGCGGCATGTAATGAATGTTCTACCGGTTGTTCTCCTAAGAGAGAATATAGTTTTGCCCGTTCCCCTTGTCATAATGATTCTTATCTGTTCTGATTACGTAAAAAAACAACTTGTGTAAGAAACCTAAAGGCCAACATTTCAATGAAAGACTGAAAAAGCGATACCGTTTATATTTTAATCTACTTACTACAGTACTAAAAAAGCAAAACGCATTTAAAAAAAAAAACAATTCAACAGCGAAAACACAACGCGAAAAAGTGGCAGCTGCTCAATAATTTTTTTAACTAATCGCTGGTGGCTGACCGGCCTAAGGCGTTGTGCTGCTAAGCCCAAGGCCGCGGGTTCGATTCGCGGCAGCGCGGCAGGTTTAATTATGAAGCGAATAGCAAAAACGCCTTGTGTTCGAGATTTCAGTGCAAGGTAAAGATCCCAGGTGGCCAAAATTAATCCGGATCCCTCCACTACGGCGCACCCCATCGCCTGTGTATCGTTGGCGCGTTAAACCTCCACACTGCAAATCATTTTAAAATGTGAGGAACCGTCCAAATAACGTATTGGCGTTGTGTTATAGCAACCCTGTAATTACAGACTCTGTGGGCGTTTTGAATGCCATTAGTGACGTTTTTAAACTTTCGTGCAACACTCATCCATCTTATGATACCTCTTCTTATCACAGGTGCGCACAATCGTGCTTCCTTCGAACCACCTGTCCCAGCGAAATCGAATCAGTAATTTTATTGTTTAAAACGACCAGTCCTCTCCTTCATGCCATTTATTGCAAGCTCAATTATTTGGTTAGCCCAATTCTGCCAGCAATCATCAGCCATATTTTCAAACTTGCCTTTACTCGTCCACTTTGTCCTCGCCATTTAGGATAATAAGGTTATACCTATATTTCAAAAAGCAACCCTTCCCTCTACACAAATTATAGATCCATTACAATTCTTCCGTTTTCTGATAAAAGTTGAGAAAAATTAACCGAAGTTTGACTTACCAAATATTTTAACAAATTTAGTATTGTGTACCCTTGCCAATTTGGCTTCACTCAAGGACTGTGTAGTGACCTTACAAGCGCTTGTTTCCTGATATGGTAAAGTGTGTGGTCGATCGCGGCGGCATAGGTGGGACTGTTTTCATCGTCTATCAGGTTTTTTTGATAGAGGCAACATTTTATCTGGTGCACAATTTGGTTTCCAAAACACAAATAGGCTGAGAAAGCTGTATTGGCAATTAAAGAAAACGTATTGCAAAATATTGAAAGCAAGCATTACACTCTCGGTATGTTTATAGATTTCACGAAGGCTTTTGACTGCTTTAATGACGATATACTAATACAAAAACTGAAGCCTAATGGTATACGTGGAACTCACTTATCGCTACTTCGGGCAGCAGTGCGTTAGTATAGATAACATTTCATCCTTTTTGTCCACATTAACTCGAGTCCTCGAGCCGCATTGCCCAGCGACAAAATGACGACAAAGAAGAAGCTTCGTGCAGCGCGCAGCCAGCCCGGGCTCAGTTATGGCTGCATGTAAATAGTTATTTGCATCATGTAAATATATCGCTTCATCACCCCATGGTTCGTGTCATCTGCAATCAGGTTACATTTCGTTGAGGTGCGGGGTAGAGGCTAGACGTCTTTCTTTGTTATCTTGTTCAGGTGTCGTTAATCAACGCAAAACTTCCACGTGCCTTCCTTCTTCTTGACCAGTACGACAAGAGATGCTCACGGGCTGTACGAAGGCTCTGTGGTGTCCTGGTCGAGCATCTTATCGTCTTCCTCCTGTATACCGAGCCGCTGAGTTTGTGACGCATGGTACGGCCGTCTGCGGATTGGGTTTGCATCAGCAATGCTTATATTGGATGTTTGACAGCAGAAAACTCGCCCAGCAATAGATCATGCAAGTCAAATATATCTTGGTTGAACTCCGAAAGGCGGTAGAGCCCTTCAGATTCGGCTGCAGAAAGTCCGGAGGCAATCATGGCCACTATCGCGTCAGCCCTGCTTAGAATCCGCAGGAATCTCGCCGCCAGAGGGGATACTTGATCACCGTTCGAAGGGGCAAAAGTTTTCCAGCGAAATACCCTGGGGCACAACTTGCGTTGACAGGCCAAAGTTCACAAAGGGGAGGCTCCTCCCAGTGCTCATCTTATGGTGCAGCCCAGTCGCAGCCACAAAAGAACCAAACATTTTGCGATTTCAACGTTCATCAACTATTAAAGTTATCTCCACTCAGTGCTCTCTCTCATCTATGTCCTGGCCAACATATAAAGTTGGCGCTTGAAATGACCAACTTTAAATTCCTGTCAAACTGTTACACGCCTAAAGGAAAGCGCCGACGAAAGAACAAAACTGTCTGCGGCGCCAGCAGATTAAGTGCTGTATCAGCATACGTTATATCAGCTACATCGGCGTAATGGAATGCACCAGAATGAACATGTGCTACTGTAAGAGTACATGCAAACAGGTCGGTTTTAGAGTACGCCACAGAATTTGAAGCGTCGGCATTTGAAACTATATTTTTAACAGTCTCTTCAAATGGTAAGTCGACGAAATAAACTAAGCGGACAGATGGTTCTGCCCCTGCACACCCGCTGTATATGTGCGGATATTCGTGCCTAATGAACGTTCGGTACATAAAGTCTGATCGGCTTCAGCAGGGTTGGTATTTACAGTTTGCTCACCTTCAGAGTTCTCCGAAGGAATTCACTGGAAGGCCGAGATTTCGTCAGCCCGTCTTTATTGTTCAACCTTACCTGGAATGCACAGAAATGTCTGTCCTGCCATGCGCAAGCTTTTCTTAACTTTTACCCCAGGTCTTGGCAACCGGTAACCCCACCTTGAGTAGTCGCTACAATGGGCACTGTTTTCATATATGATTCACGACCGTATGCCTGAAAAGTTTGCGCTTGACATTATGTCCCAAGTTTATTTTTACCGTAAGGTAACCTCCCAGTTCATACTAAAGGGGCGCGGAAGAGCGTTATAGTTAAGTTACGCTTAGCCACAAGTAGTAGTGGATGGCGTTGATATAGCTCGCAGTGTTTGCCTAGTGTCCGGCAACTGCAAGCCTACGTCGCCTTTTCTCAGCTGCGGCATTAGCCTTAGCGCCAGCGCGCTATGCGAGACTTCACGAAAGTTAGGATCCATGCAACAGACTTCCCAATCAAGTTTCAAGGAAACGCGCTTCATAAATTGCCTCCGAAAACCGGTGGCAGTACGGCAGTTGCGCATTCACAGAGACAGCTAAGCGGTGCAAAATGCGTTTGATATCTGCTCTTCTTCACGCCTGCTTTTTTTTATCCCGGAACACCTGTCCCTCTAAATGCGTGGCGCCACATATAAAATCCCAAGGCCTTGCCCCCTCAGTGCCACAAAAGTGTACAAGCATGAAGAGTGGCAGACAGGACAAAAAAGTCTGCGATGGGCTCAAAACGTGCATAGCGGAATGTATTATCATCTCTTTATTCCCAATTGCAACGGAGTTACCGTGCAGGGCGTTGTGTTTGTTCAGAGTTCTTGCTTTATAGACGGAAATAAATGCAGATATGCCAATGGATCCGAACCTGACATATTGCCTATGAATGCATGAAGCATTCACAGGGTGTACAGACATAAAAATCTTAAAATAGAGACATTTTTTTTTAATTCTTCTTTGCGTATGGGGGCAGAGGTGGACACCGCATGTACACGGCGATCTGTACTTCCAACCAACAGCCAGGAGCGTGATCGGCATTTTTTAAATTGGCGTGTAAATCGACGTTTTTTAAACTGGGACGATACGGTTTTCGGAGGGTCCCATGGAACTCGTACGGTCATACCCAAGCTCTCGAAATCAGTAAGTAGAAATTAATGAATGTAAATCTCGCACTCGTCAAATAACTGCTGGGGTGCCGCAGGCAGTATTCTTGGACCGGTGCTTTTTTTATTTTTTATAAATGACTTTGTACGTGTAGACTCCATTAATAGGTTCATTATCTACGCTGATGACTGCACTGTGCTGCTCCATGGAAAGGATTTGCCATAAATGTTGCCCAATGCAAACCGCAATTGTTATTAGCTTCAAAGTTGGTCCAAACTAAACGGCCTATCACTGAATGAATAAAAAACTAAGTGCATTATATTTCGTTCTCGAGGGTACTTCTTCAGATTTACCGAAAATAGTTACATAGGGACCATATACAACAGATATAAAAAATCAATGAAGACATTTAGTGTTATATTCTCGGAAAATATGAGTTGGAATAAACGATGTTAATTCTATCCGCTCAAAAGCACGGAAGGTTGCCAGTGTCATTAGCAGACATCGCAACGAACTCCCAAGTAACATGAAGAAACTTTTGTACAACTCCCTCCAGCAGTCCCACCTCAATTATTGCGCATTAGTATGGTCAAACACCACTTTACGGAACCTACAGAAACTATAGTACTAATACAACAAAGGCCGTGCGGGCTATAAGATAATGTCTGGCACTTAGAGCGCACTCAGCCACTTTTTCAACAGCATAAATTTCTCCGTGCTGGTGATATATACAATTATCAGCTACTCCGTAGCTACAAGAAAGCATCGCTATAGCAAAACAAAGTTCGTTCTTAACTGAAGCTGCCCAAACAATGACTCATAGCCTTTATTCTTATCGATAGCGGTCCCCATGGCAAGTTACATTTTCACGTACTGACTACGGCTGCCAACGAATTAAGAGCGCCTTGCCTATTGTACTTCACAAGTTGAGCAGGGAAAAATCGTCATTTTATTGTTTCATTTATTTCCACATTGGCATTTCCCACCTTAACACGACATGGCATTTTAAATCTATTTTTAGATGATAAAACGTGATTTCACTGGTGCGAACACGATGGGTTTTGTTTTTCAAACATTGCAAACACGTCAGAATACTTGTGTGGCGAATGTACCGATCGTATTCTTTTTTTGAACTCGTTTGCGTGTTACAGTTAATGTATAAGTAGATTTTAGTACTGTACACTGTATGTACTCCTGTTGTGCGGCAAAACTGTTTTTATTGCATTTTATTGTTTTATATTGCTCTGACATATGCAAAAAGTGTTTTTCAGAGCGTTTGTTTGCGTATACCCTCTTAGCGCACACGCCGTATATTGCTGGACGGGGGCAATGGCCCTGTCAAGCTGCTTCTTACAGCTTTTTTCCTTGACCCTTCGATGTACCTTTTTCCATGTCGATCTAACTGTGAGTGACATAAACTTTGAAACTTTAAACTTTGAAACATTGAAACTTTAGTCGTGCACAAATTTTAACGAAATGTGCAGGCGGCTTTTTCTTCTCTTGCCTACCGAGTAAACAATGGGTCATTCTCATTCAGCTTCGACTCTTCGAATAATTACCCTAAGTACAACTACATACAACACACAGGCACCTCTTATGATTGCGTCAGTCTAAAGCATTATCCTGCCATTGAGTACTTCTGCGCTTTCCTGTGACTTTCAAAATCTACGCGTAAAGCGTGGCCACGTATTGCAGTAAGGTCGCCAACCTCTTGATCTCAGAGGCGACGACGCTGGCGGCACAAAAGCATGAGAATATAGCCTCAGACATCAGGTCCTGAAAGTGGCAGTTCGTAGCCTCATCAGTGCGGTCATCATCATGCGAGGGTTCGGATACAAGCTTATGCCCGGCCCTCCTGCGAGGGGTTGGAAATTCTACTCGTTGGTATTATAACTGGCATTGATTACTCTTAGCTTGAATATTCATTTTTATGTTTCTGATTTGTGGATCCAAAACAATTTCCATCTATATTAATAACGTTTTCAAAGGGTTCCATCTATAAAATGATATTTCTATTACTATTCACTGGTGATTGATGAATTTGGAACGCGCTGTACTCGAAAGAACAAGTTCAAGAACCATATTGCGGTGCCATCCTTTTCTGTTAGGATTTGAAGGCTAACTGCCTCGCGGTACCCCTTACACGTTTTCCTGGTCCTGTCCCCCTTCCATTGCTGCTGGCAATTCGACGAACGCCTCTTCATCACCATAACCATATCTCTTTGCGTCTAAACAGCTAAGTACATCTTAAAGGGACACTCACGTCATTTCTAAAAAATGTAAATTTATTTAGTAGAAATTCTGTCGAAATCAGTTCAATACAAAATTTCTGTCGTCATCTCTGCATCCTCGCCCATTATCTGTGGCGTTCTCATGTTACGTTCAGGAAAAAATTGCTTTGCTTCACTGCGGTACTGTATGGCTCATCCGACCTTCCGACGGAGTCAGTCGGCAGAGCATTTACCCCACCGGCCGCCGATGGCCGTTGGAATTCGTTCGCTCAGTTGAAAACTAATCCACGACACATTTGAGAAGGAAAGAATGTGTCTTTCTTTAGTTTGTTAGTTTTTACACCGTACAAACCTCCAAGTCCAGGTCTCTCACACAAGCGCTGCACAAGCGCACATGCGACGCTTCGCTGACTGGTACGCTAATAGTAAAATCTGAAGGCAAATTGAAGGTGGGAGAAGAGTCAGCAAAGTAATATAGGTACTAAGTAAATAAAATCAAGTGAAACGTTTGCCATACAGGGTCAAAATAGGGGGCCAGAAGCACTTTTTTGCACTGGGTGAGCAAGCACAGAGGTCAAAAGCACGACCAAACATCTGCGAACGCTTGTCCGTCTAAGAAATGCAATTGCTAGACGTGGCATATTGTGGAAATTTCGGCTGACGCTGACTGCATAACGCCTATACAACCAATATCCTTTTAAGCGTGCTCTAAATGCTAAAACTCAACAACAGTGGAAAATGTGTTATGGCTGGTGGCTCGAGTGTTCGGGAGCGCTATGCATGTTATTTTGCAAGTTGGAAATTTGAATCCCCGAGAGTACATCCTTTCTTTGTAAGTTGAATTCTTCATTTTCCGCCGATATTTTCTATACTGAATTAACAATTTTTGGGCCGTAACGTTCATTGGTCCCTAGGCGAGTTCGCAGAACGCGCGCCCACTGACACTGGCGCGCTAGCGAGTTCCCGTTGGCATGCTGTTTCCATAAGCACCGACTGCATTTTGGCAGTGGGCCCAGGCCAGGATCAGTGGACCCTTGCCCTGTTGCGAACAGCGGTTTTTATAATATAGGCGTGAGTAAGAAGGCTCCAATATGGGGGAAAAGCGCGTGACATTTGAGCGCATGCGGTGACGCGGAGGGCGTTCATCTAGTGAGTAGGCCTCGGCTTGTGATTGATTACGATTCCAAGCCATCCTGGCAGGCTTTCTGAGGCATTTTACAGCCGACAACTTCACAGAAGCATGTTATGGTGATTATTGAGATATCGAGAATGCCCATCCTACGATAATGTCGGATGTCAAGCATGTTCTTTCACAGAACCGAAACCGAAACTTGTTTGGATGCTTACCGCGGCCACCGTCCTACACGTAGCACTTTACCTGACGTCACTGTGGTTAGTTCAGGCAGCCGCCGCAAACCGCGCATAGTAGTGTTTCTTCTTTCAGCTTTATATAATGAATACCGCCTTACCACTCGTACAAAACGTTGAAAAGTGTGTTCAATTGAAGCCCGTCTACACAGTGCAAGCAAACACGGGAGCGCTCGACAGATTCACTTTCAGTGTCTTGTGTTGTTAATAAATTTTGTTTCTTGCAACCCAAAGAAAAGAAACCGAGTAAAAAAGTGCAAGTCCCGAAAGCCGCTTTAGTGGCCGAAGCCATAGCCCGGTTGCCGCCCAAGCATATATGAAAACCGTATTCCGCTCCCCTACCTAGGGTGATCCAGGTGGCCTTATCCCCGAGCTGAGCGCTGGTCCAGGCAGCAGGAATGGGTAGGACTGGACGGTCAGGACACTTTCATACAAAGTGACAGGTGCTGCAGCGACAATCTACGCACGGGATACCGGGTCCCATGCATTGCCCGAAACAGGACCGATAGCTTTTCTTCCCCGCGGTTATTTTCGGCCAGGTTATGATGGTGAGTAGGGCATACCTAGTGGGGCGAATTAACCATCATCCCGCCCGGCGACGTCCGCGTCTGCTGTCAATGGGTACACGCGTAGACGCGGAGCTTTTGAAGCGTCCCGGACAATTGTGCGCTGCGACACAGGTTGAACATAGCAATCCGCTAGACGCAGTTAAGAAACACGAACAGCTTACATTTTTTGCGCGTTTGCGAACCACGCCTGGACGGTGGAAAAAGGCAACCTGTTGGCTTTTCCTCCGAGTCGCCAGGCCCATAGCCATGTTCTTTCGTTTCGCCGTTGTCCTCTCGTAGAGCAAGCAGTGTCACTGGGCGTCGTTGTCGCATTCCTCGAAGGAATGTCGCTCGTTCGGTACTGCCAGTTTCAGCCGAAGTCTCTCGTCGCCTCTTTTGCGCTGCTCGATCTTCTGCGTATTCTGCAGCTGGTTCTGCTCATTCGATGTACGGCGATCATTTTCTTTTATGGTTACTCCGCAGCTGGAATCTACGAAGGCTTTATGGTTTCGATGCGCAGCCGCGCGTTGTCCCGATGGCGATGGTTTGTTGTGTCGCAGGTCGGTGAACCTCGTGGATTCAAAGCAGCGTGTCACGTCCGTTACACTCGCGTGCAAGAAGTTGTTGTGAGGAAGACCCATCAGTCTCCAATCTTAATATGCAACTTTTTGTCTTTCGGGAACTCTGTACAAATGTCTCATCGAATACTGCCACCTCTTTTCTTTCAGCGGTGGCTCGCACCGTCGTGGAGCTCTCAAGGACAGCTCAGCGTCGCAAAGGTGATGTGAAGCTAAAGCAAACTGTGCACCGAGCCTCCTGAAGGGGATCGACTGTTTTAGGGACGGAGGCGTTCTTCTGTAGGTTCTGTCGAACAGCTCTATTGTCTTAGCGTGATTGTAACCTGTGTGCGTCGAGTACACAAGTGTCGGCAGATCAGTCATGTGGCTGCCCCTGGGTTCGTCTTTCAGCAGTTCTTGCTTCTGACACCTTCATTTTATTCCGTTCATTCCGTTCACTTCTACTCCTCCACCCGGCGTCCCTTTTCCTTTAAATGTTCAGGAGGAATCACCAAATGTTCCTCAGTCTTTCTTAATTTGGGTAGACTGAATGACTCAGATTTGCGCTTGTTTAGGGCTGCCATCCAGGCTACTTCTCGGCGATTGGTGCTTGCTGGCTCTGAGAAAGGTCGCGTAATGAGTTTTTTATTATAAAGGTCAGGATGAGATGTACTCAATATCAAAGCTTTGGCTCGGTCTTTACTTCGCTGTCCTTTACTTCGCCATATTTTTGTCATCTGAGTGGACGGGAGCCACAGAATTGTTCTAGTCTGCGACCAAAAATTAGCCTCGTGTTTTCTGTTTCAGCGTTTGTTAGAATGTTCCGTGCTACTCCATCATTTGTATAGGCAAATACTACATTATTAAGCGGACGGGAGAAGACTTCCCGCACCATTTATCGAGGCATCCGAGCGATCAGCAGAAGACGAAGCTGCGAATTGAGGACGGAAAGTTGGTCTAAGGTGGTTAGACGATATTGGTGCACTTTACTAGCGCAAAATACGGACCACACGAGAAGGAAAAAACACAGGATGTCTAGCGTTCGGTTAGCGTTCGTCCGTGTGTTTTCCTTCTTCGTGTGGTTCGTCTTTTGCGGTAGTAAAATGCACCCATTGGCGAAACTGCGGCAGAGACGGCTAGCCACGGCGCCGGTGGTGATCGTTCGTGGCAGAGTGCGAGCGTCCCTTGTGTACGTCTCCCTGTCTAGATTCCAAGGGCTGGCTGAGTGACTCGTTAATTGTGGCTGGCCGCTTGGGACAGGATATACAGCCACGCGGTGCACAGCTCCTCGGGAGCGAGCTCCTTCGGACGCCGCGGCTGAGCTGCACCAATTCTAACGGTGGTGTTTTCCTTTGCACACGTTTGTGAGACCTTACCGGATGAATTAAATTTGGTCCTCTTTTCTTGTTCTAGTACGGGAAAGAAGTGCTCACGCGGTTGCACGTCCCGGCAGGCGGACAATGTTCTTGCTCCGCCAGCCTGTAGCAGCTGTTCTCCAACAGACCTCCTGGCCTCCCGCTATTGTATTGTATTGTATTTATTGTTCGTTTTGGCAGTACAATACAGAAATGACGGCGAGGCAAAGCAAAAGGAGGTATACCCTCCTGATTAGGCTTCACCCCGCTTGAGCAGCAACAGAAGCAGCTGTTGTGCACAAAACAGCATACAATATACAAATAGTCTTCGGACATATGAAGAAAGAAGAAAAAAAAACATTTCACTACAATACCCGTAGAATAAGGCAATATATAGCAATCACGTCATACGTTTTAGTAAGAGCCCACATCAGCTCAGGCAACATAAACCAATACAATGAAACACGAGGACAAAGATGGCACTTCAAGTACTTAACATACAAATTTGCATCATTGGTAATGATAACTCATTTCGCGAAAGAAACAGGATTCGAGCAGTACTTGTGAATTTGCGAATATTCCGGCAACTCTTGGCAATTGAAATAACATCAGGGTATTCATTGCAAAGCTTCATTATCAAATAATCCATCATCTGCATGCCGTAATTTGTACGTGGCCTGTCTACAACAACATATGTGTGACGTAGCGAATACCCAGTAGTTCTATTTAGGAATTTATTAAAGAATACATCGTAGTTTAATGAGACTTGCTTGTAAACAAACACAGCAAGTTTGAGGCAAAAAGGTTTGTTTTATATCTGGTATATTGGTACTGCATCATAAGATTCCCCGAAGTAATATATTTGTTTGACTGGTTTAGTAAGCGAATGGCTCGGCGCTGCAACACAGAAAGATTATCAATATCACATTTCTTACCGATACCCCATAACAGCACACAATATGTAAAATGTGAGTGTATAATAGAGTAATATAACTGCACCCTAAACAAACCAGGTAAAAAACTATAAAGACGGCGTAGCATGCCGACCGATCGTGCTACCTTTACACGAATATTGTTGATGTGATTTGTCCAGGAGAGGTGTTTGTTGAATGTTACGCCTAAGAATGAGTGGCTACTGACGTGCTGTAGTGCCGTACCGCAATACTGAAGCCGTATTTCATAGCTTACCATTTTGTTTTTTTGGGTAAAACAGCATGAATTTGGTTTTGCTTGTATTCAGTGCGAGTCTGTTTATATGAAGCCATTTGCTAAGCTCATGAAGATAATTGTTAGAGATAATTTCAAGCTGTTCAAGGTTCCCCCAGAAAAGAATATATTGGCATCATCAGCATACAGAACGATGTCCCCCTGTTAAAGGGATATTAATTAGGTCGTTGATATACAAATTAACAACAAAGGGCCTAAAATTGATCCTTGCGGCACTCCATATTTAATAAGACGGATGTCGGAGCTGTGTCCGTGTAAACACGTGAATTGAAATCTGCTGTCGAGATAGCTGCGGATAAGATCTAATGCAGGGCCCCTGATGCCATACTTTCAAGTTTATATAACAAAATATCGTGCTTGATAGAATCGAAGGCTTTTCGAAAATCGAGAAATATGCCAACGGTGTACAGGCGATTTTCGATATTACTAGTAATTCGGTCTTTAACTGTTATTACTCCGTTTCAGTTGATTTGTTTTTTGAAATCCGTACTGTTTGTCAGAAATCACGCGTTTTGCTAATAGAAAACTTTGTAGGCGGCTGTGTATGACCCTTTCCATTATTTTAGAAAAAAATGGTAGGACAGAAATAGGTCTGAAGTTATTTAAGTCGCTGCTTTTACCCCCCTTGTGAATTACTGTTACCCGCGCAATTTTCATCCTATCTGGAAACGTCCGGATGTTAGAATATAGTTGCATATGTGTGTCAATGGGGCAGCGATAACTAAAGAAACAGCTTTAATGGGCTCAGGTTTAATGCCATCTTCACCAGCCGCCGACTTACTGTCAAAGGACATGATAACAGATGCTATCTCGGCTTCCGACGTTGGTGCCATAAATACCGAGTCAGTGACGTAATGGCTGATATATTTTTCACAGTCAAGTTCGACCGAAGTGGGCGGTGTCGAATTCGGAGCTCCCGAGTTCACGAAGTGTTCATTTAAGGCGTTGGCGAGGGGTATACCAAGATAAGCGCCCTCCATTGACTGTCAGTTCAGAAGGTAATGCTGCAAGATTTGTTCCAACCAATTCTGATGAAATATGCTCCATACTTTGCGCGTTATCTTGCGCGGAGATTTCCAGCCTGCGCATAT
Source organism: Haemaphysalis longicornis (assembly GCA_013339765.2). Taxonomy (NCBI): domain Eukaryota; kingdom Metazoa; phylum Arthropoda; class Arachnida; order Ixodida; family Ixodidae; genus Haemaphysalis; species Haemaphysalis longicornis. The sequence goes on from CM023451.1 coordinate 18,153,006, forward strand.
AATACTCTGCTTTGGCTTTTTTTAAATCCGAAAGAAAGCTTGTTCCTAACTTTTTTAAATAGGCGTAGGGTTTCATGGTCACGAGTTTGTAAAAGCCTCTTTAAATAACTTATCCTTTTCATTTATGCGTTTATAAAGGCTATATGTAACCCATTTTTTCCTTCCTTTTTTGTGTTTTACTAACGGCGTTAGTGGAACGACAGATCGTAGGCAAGTCTTTACTTTTGCTGCTAAAATGTCGTATGATTTTGATGGGTTAGGCTCTCTGTGAACACCATCCCAATTTTCCACAGGCAATCAACTCTTTGAAATTTAAGGATGCTTCTGAGCGTTTATGACTCGTACAGTAGTTGTGGTATTTTGCACGCGGGTATGCATGGGTAGAACAGCGAATATTGGAAGGTGATCACTTAGGGCCTGATGCAAGAACGCCGGAGCAGCTCAGGTGCTTCGCAAAAGTTTGTAAAACATAAGTCTATAACTTGTCTCTGAAGTCAGAGTAACCCTAGTAGGCTGTTCGATGAGACTCTCACAGCCTTTTAGAAACATCCCTTTCAACTAGGTTAACCGTTGTAATATTGTCGGAAAAAACGTCAATGTTGAAGTCACCGATAATGACAACGTGCCACTTCTTTAAGTTTACAAATTTCCATAAAAGAATCCGAAGTAATCTAAAAAGTCTGACTGCGAACCATGTGGCGGCCGGTAGATAGCAAGGATGGCAATATTGCGATGCACGATAGCGACGCATTCGTAACTGTCACAAGAACATGTGAAATCGGAAAGCGATTCGAAAACGGTGATGCTCCCGAACGTAGAGCGACACACACCGCCGCCCGTCTATTCGCACGATGTACAGAAAACATGATTGTAATTTGAAAAGTAAGGCACGTCTGAGTTGTTCACTGAACCAAGTTTCAGTAAAGGCTAGAAAGTCAAATGAACACTGTAGCTGGGACAAGTAGGTTTCTACGTCAACATGTTTATTTTTTAGGCTTCTGGCATTCATGTGGAACAGGGACACACCCCCCTCGGAGAAACCAGGTTTCAGACTTCACCAGTTGATTGAAGGAAACAATATCATGATAAGTTAGCATAGTAAGCTTTAGTCGCACGATTTTAACCACACGTTTTGGTCTACACGATCATGTTTAGGTCGTCCTCACAACATATTTTGATGATACGACCGTTAGGCTCCTTCTTCACAAGCACCGTTCCCTGCGAAGCCCACGCAAACATGTAGTTATTTTCTTTCGCCTTGCCTTTTGCTAGCCATAGTAGATGCCTGTTTGTAGCAGTCAGGTTATCGAAAAATTTCAATTCTGGGCAGTTTCTGTCTTAGCAGCTGCCTCTTCTCAAACCCCGAGGCCTTCAGTTTTTCTAGTTGAGAATCGGACGATGATTACCGGGTCTTTATTTTCTTTAATGGGTAGACGATGTAGACCTTCCAGGTCATCCTCTCTTAGTTCTGGTAGCTCGAGCTGCTGAAGCGATTTTGTTTAGTTCCACAAGAAGATTTTCCCCCACATGTAGGATCAAGCCATGTATTTTCCATATTCTGGCTGTCGACTATTACTGATCGAGTTCGTTTATCTCCTGCTGAAGTTTCGAAATGGTGTTGACGCTATGTGCGACTTCTCGACCACTTCCAGTCTACAGCGCAAGGTCACCGATTTCTTTGTCTTGCTTCGCTATCGTTTTGGTTGAAGTGTCAACTTGGACAAAATTTCACCGAATTTTCTATCTTCTCCACGGTTCGGATGCAACGTCATCAGGTCGTCTAGCTTGTCTCAAGCACATCGATTTTGATAGTTTCGCGTTTTATTTCTTCAAGTGTGGCTTCCAAGCCCGCGGACTTTGTCAGAGTATCATACGACTTTTGCGGCGAGCTTACACTGAGCACATTTCAGTGCCTTCTTAGTTGTTTCTTTCATCGCTTTAAACGAGCGCTCGCTAACGCCGGCAAACATTTGCCCACGTGAAAAACGCACCCGCATTCAGCACATGTCACAAGTTCCTGGTCAGCTTCAAAAGCGAATCGGCAACTGACACACGTGTTGGAAGCCATTCAGAATTATAAGAAGTAGGACACCAAAAAGTTCCAATATCAAAGTTCGACAGGTCAACACAATCGTAAGCCGGAAAATTGAGGGCAGCAGCAGTGGTGGTAGGTGATTCATTCTAACACTGAGCAAGTAGTTAGAAAACACCAGTTTGCACTAACCTGCAAAGATAATGCACGTCGATTTAGGCGCAGTTCCGAAGAGCACGCAACCTGCCAGCTGCCGCTGCCCGAAGAAAGACGGCAGCCGTGTGTTGTTCCTTTTGTAGTGGGTCCCGTCCAGCTGTCATGTCACGTGGTTTTTCCGATATCGGAGGCAGCTTTTCGAGGGCAGCAACTGCGAGCACCGTAGCAATGGCTTGAATGGATTGTGCGTAGAAGGCTGCAAAGATAATGCACGTCGATTTAGGCGCAGTTCCGAAGAGCACGCCAACCGCCACTGCCGCTGCCCGAAGAAGAAACCGGGGTCGAGGCCGAGTGCGTTGCGATACCCCCAAACAACTCGATGCGTTTCCGGCTAGTTTTTCTCGTTATGCCAGTTTTTGGCGTGAACGTCAACGTTCGGGCTGCTGGTGTCCGGGTTAGCGCATCGAGCAAGTCAAAAGATTTTGCTGTAGAACATTTGTTATAAAGGTGGAGCACATGGTTAGGATATACAAATGATGGTTCTGAACGCTTACGTTGCAACGGCCAAGAGCCCATGAAGACCTCAAGGCGAACATACCGCCAGGACAGAGCGAGGACAGTTTCCGATACGGAGGGCTACATCAGACCGGAAAATCCGGCATTGTACGAGCCGTTCACCATCAGTGAGTTGTTTACAGTCATACATGGAAGTAATAAGAAGACCGCACCGGGAACGGACGCCTCTATATACAAGCTTCTCAGCAACATGAGCGATGGTGGCACTCGGGCTGCTGGGTAACATAAACAGAACCTGGGAAAATTAGAGGTTGCCCACAGAACGGAAAGAGGCCGAGGTGCGGTTCATACCTAAACACGGCTAAACTATGACGATTGAGAACATGCCCACAATCTAACTCACGCTCCTGCGTGGGCAAGGTCATGGAACGCATGGTTCTCAGAAGACTTGAAGCACACCTGGAGGAGACGAGTCAGATGCCCGCCACCGTGTACAGATTCTGCAAGTACCTGATCACCAAGAATTTCTGAGCCGGTTACACGAAGTAGTATCATAGAGAGCAACGAGGCACGCGCCGAGGGGATAGTGGGCCTGACCTCAAGGGGGCCTTCGACAACGTGTGCCCCGTCCGCGTGCCCTAGAACCTGCGCAAGACGGGGTGTTGCCGCACGACCTACGGCTGCAATAAAGACTCTAACAAAGAGAACAATGACTATCCGGATGGGAGAGGAGGATTCGGAGCATGTGGAGCTCGGAGATAGGGTTACCCCACAGGAGTCGGAACTGTCGCCTCAGCTCTTCAACCTGGGCGTCCTGTCCCCGCCTCGAACTATCAATCAGTCGTAGGCGTGGACCACGCGTTCTATGCCGACCATATACGCTTCGAGCTTCGCGATCGCTGCGCCGCCTGCCGCCGCTTTCCGTGGTTTTGGAGCGAACTTGCGCTACGTGGCTGATAGGGTGCGCGTTCCTGTTTCGGTGGTGTTTCGCTCTTTTCGCCTTTCTGCGCTTACCATAACAAGTTGCCCTAAAAAAAAACTTGGTGACGATCTATGACCGTCTATAGGCAAAGAGTCACGTTTAGGTCACTAAAAAAGCAGCTGCGCTTCGTAGAGTACGCGATCGCCTGCAGAGCTCCCCGGGGACGCGGTTCTGCGGGATCGTCGCCGCTCTTCCGGGCGTCGGCGACGGCAGCAACGTATCACCCCTGTCCCCTCCAAAAACATCAGGCACAATAGAATTCTACTGTCGCCTCGTTTAGACTGATACTGCACAATAAGAGGTTGGATTATTTTGCAGCTGGTGGAAACGAATGCGGCTTCGTTTCAAATTATATACGCGCAGAAAAAATATTTTCGGGAGTGTGATTACCAATCCAGGACATAACTTATGCATTTAATAAGATATAAACCCCCTGCGAAAAATTAAGACATCCAAGGCTGTGCATCGTTAAATATGTGCCCCATACGCCATATAGAAAGAAGCAAGGAATTTTAGTAAGAAAGTACGGAAAAATAACTGCAGTGCAAGTGCGGAATTAAGAACTTTATAGCTCTCACAGAAATGAAAAAAAAAAACAGTGCAGCTTCTGACATGCTAAAGACGTTCGTCGAAACTTAAGCCAGGTAGGGTTCACAAGACCAACTATACGCGAAATGCACTGTTTTTCGTGAGACATCGGTTGGGGGGAAAGAGAGGGGGACGCTGTGACAAATGCGGAGCGGAATCAAGCAATGAACGTTTTAGTAATCACACACATATCTCGCGTTCACTTTCCTTTGTTTTGTAATTCAACGAACAGCTGATCGTGCGGCGGACGCATTTTGGAAGTACACAGGGTAAGCTGTTCAACAAGCGATGAAAGGTGTCGTTGGAAGAACGCACATGTGGTATGTGATAGCGATGCCTCTGACTTCAGTTCTGCTTTATTCTGCAGGCTCCTCATGCCATATGACGAATATTCGAAGAAAGATTAGTCGCGGACGAGGATTATAATCTAAGCCGGTCTCCGCGCTCATCGAGACAATTATATGTAGCAGATGAATGTGTGAGGGCTCTCCCTCTCACGACAAGACGCTTTGTCGTGTGCTGGATCTCCGAGTATAATTATGCATTGTCCATCGATACTTTTGTTGAATATATCCGAAATTAACACAGACTGGCTTGAAATGGTGGTGATCAATATGTGAGGTATATTATTGGCAAACGTAACTGGCGTACTGTCAGGTATGAGTGCTTTTCTTATGTGCGCAAAAACCGATTTAAATCGTAGTGTATAGCCGTATCATAAACATCTGAGGGCCCGGTGGTTACAGAGACACTAGTAAATTCAGGTCAGTGTAACTACAATCGGCCCATCATACGCCGGTTTGCGACGC